>JAXCGZ010011839.1:57500-60331 GCA_037179515.1 Halocaridina rubra
TTACAAAACTGTACATCAATATATCAAATAATATTTTGAGCTGAGAAAAAATTTAGGTTTTACAAAATATAAGTTCTTGTTTGGGAACTTGTAAAAAAGATAATTATGCTTAAATATACTTTATTTCCATAATTTTTTAATCAATATAATGCTTACACTTTCGGTCTCTCCTTGGGCTGGTTGAGTACTCTTACTGGAATCACCTGGAGAAACCACAATATGAGGTGTTCCTGGTGTTGGTAGGAGAGGCTGTGCTGGGGTTCCTTCCGATGGCTGGTCTCCATGAACGCCCACCCATCTGAAAAAAATTAAAATTTTATGACATACGATGCCTCAACTTCTGGAGTTTGTTGACATGTCATCCAGACTTTCTATTCTCCACTTAATCCTCTTCAGTAAAAATAGAGATGGTGCATTTTCAGTGTACAATTCCATCATGAGCACTTTCTTCATTTGTAACTGATAAAAAGTGCATATTAGTGTACAATTCTATCATGAGCACATACTTCATCTGTCAGTAATAAAGAGCGTATATTAGTGTACAATTCCATCAGGAGCAATTTATTCATTTGATCAGTGTACAATTCCATCAGGAGCAATTTATTCATTTGATCAGTATACAATTCCATCATGAGCACTCTCTTAATTTGTCAATGATAAGAAGTGTATAAACATATGGAACAAAGTACATCTATATGGAAAACTCTTCACCCATATCTACTACAACTCAATAATCTCCACTCCAGTTCATGTCCACTTTATGAATAATAGTTATTTGTAACTATATATGAAATAACATAATAAAAAATACAAAGAGGAGACATACGTCACTGAGGACAGTACAAGACACTTTGAGTTCGTATGGGCCTATACCTGATAATTATATTTCCTTGTAGAATTATAATGATTATCTTCGATACTGTTTTATTCTAGTCAGTATTGATTGGCACATATAAATTTCAGAACAGATATTTATAATCCTATGTCTGTCTGTCTGTCTGTCTGTCTGTCTATATGTATGTATGTCTCAGGAACTTTCTAGATGAAGGCATAAAAAATCTGAGGATAAAAACTTAAACTGAAACACTTATGTAATTTTCTTGTATCACAACTACCCTCTCTCTCTCTCTCTCTCTCTCTCTCTCTCTCTCTCTCTCAAAGGAACTAGTTTTATCTGCTGTTTAATACATACAGTATATCATAAGGTATTCTGATAAGCTCTCACAAATGTAAAGAATACGTGTTCTGCCACTGAATTACATATGAATTCTGCAGTAAGCACCAAATCTCTCTCTCTCTCTCCCTCCTGGATGTTAGAGTACTGACTGAGTTTGCAATCCAGTGGAACAGGGTTTTTGAAGCCCGAATTTTTTTTAACTGCTTGATATATTTAAGGTTCTCTTAGTATCAAATACTGTAGTATATTAAAGGGTCTTACTGAAATAATGATTAATCAAAGTGTTAAAACACTACAGCGGATATCAGGTTGTAGTGAATAGACATTTTAATTAGGAAAGGTATATTATATATCATCAGCATTTATGAAATCTAATGACATTTCTAAAATAAAATTTATCCACCTGTGAGGGTGGATGTTAGTGGGGGGGATACCAACCTACCACAAAATCTATAGGAGAGAAGGATATTTCTATTTTAGGCTATGGACTTCAATAGGACTGGCCAAGACAGCTTGATAAAGCTTCCCTCAGTTATGGTTAGAAATACTTTCATTGCAATGGATACAATTTAGCAGGAGGGTCTGCCCCTCTCGTTGCTTCACCTCTCTTTATCATTTCCGTGCATTTTTGCTCAATTCTTCCCACCATCCCCTCCCCCACCTTCTTTAGTGATGACACCGTTACTGTGTTTCATCCCCACTTTTCAATCTCATCCAAATGATGAGTTACGGTTCTTTTCTTAAGCCTACATCTTCAGCGAATAATCTGGCGAATTCGTCACACATCTCTTATTTCACATCGGGCAAGTCAAAACACTCCAATATTTGCTTCTCTTTTCTTTCTCGTTTTCTTGATGTGCGTGGGCCCGATACGGGCCATTCCAATACAAAACTATCCAAAATTGAGACTAAATATATATATATATATATATATATATATATATATATATATATATATATATATATATATATATATATATATATATATATATATATATATATATATATATATATATATATATATATAGATAGATAGATAGATAGATAGATAGATAGATATGGAAGGAAAAGCCCATTAAATAAAACAGCGAAAATATATATATATATATATATATATATATATATATATATATATATATATATATATATATATATATATATATATATATATATATATATATATATATATATATATATAAAGTACTTATTAATTTCGTGACCTAAGCTGGTCACCTTCTCAAAGTGACCAGCTTAGGTCACGAAATTAATAAGTACTTTATATATATATATATATATATATATATATATATATATATATATATATATATATATATATATATATATATATATATATATATATATATATATATATATATATATATATATATATATATATATATATATATATTATATTTTCGCTGTTTTATTTAATGGGCTTTTCCTTCCATTTTAGACTGTATGTTAACAGTTCAGTGTTATTAATATATATATATATATATATATATATATATATATATATATATATATATATATATATATATATATTATGACACGAAGACAACAATACAGAGATCAATTCTCACTAAGAAAGGTTCAGATATAAACAGCAGATTCTCAAAATTTTATACCTTTCACCGGGCCTCATGAGGCACAG
>JAXCGZ010011840.1:0-22500 GCA_037179515.1 Halocaridina rubra
ATTGAATTTTACATATATTTTCTGTATGTTGCTGTATAATTCTGTTTGTGCATTCTGCGTTTCTCTGAGCTTTACTTTTGTATATAATGTACTCTGTGCTGCCATACTGTGAGTTGTGTGTTAGTATGCAGCAATGTTTTATCAGTGTGTACACCTCCCTGTAAACTATGTTCTATTCTTGGTTTTGTATCCATTTGAAGCATTATTTGTATGAACTCATGTAATGTCTGACGCCTTGGCGCAGTAAATTAATAAAATAAAATAATTTCTCTCTCTCTCTCTCTCTCTCTCTCTCTCTCTCTCTCTCTCTCTCTCTCTCTCTCTCTCTCTCTCTCTCTCTCTCTCTCTCTCTCTCTCTCTCTCTCTCTCTCTCTCTCTCTCTCTCTCTCTCTCTCTCTCTATCTTTTAATCTTTTACATATTTAATCCGAGAACGAATTGCATCAATATCATTATCCAATAAACACTTAAACCCGATTTCTTAAACAGTGTAAAACTAGGATACCATATCGTTAGTTAGCTAGAGACATACAAATGGATTTCATAAACGCATCTGATGCGGTTCTGTGTATGGCTAGGATCCCCCTATGGGGGGATCCTAGCCATACATAGAACCGCGTCAGATGCGTTTATGAAATCCATTTGTGTGTTTCTAGCTAGCTAAAGATATGGTATCGTAGTTTTACACTGTATAAGAAATCGGGCCCAAAGATCATCAACAAAAGCGAAAGCTGCCAACGGTAATCGACCCAACTTACGTTTAAGGAAGTTAATATAAATGTTAAATAATAATGGTGATAAAATTCCACCTTGCCTTACTGTGTTTCCTTTTTTCCCAATAAATAGAATTATTACTGTTGAACTTTACATAAGTATATTGATTTGTGTACATGAAATAGAAAAATATTAACATTATCTGGGGAGATTTTCTTAGAAATCAAATTTAGTATTAATTTTTAATACTTTACCGAGGCAGAAGCCTCACTAAGATCTGAACACAATGCATAAACAAGAGAGAGAGAGAGAGAGAGAGAGAGAGAGAGAGAGAGAGAGAGAGAGAGAGAGAGAGAGAGAGAGAGAGAGAGAGAGAGAGAGAGAGAGAATCTGTTCGTTTGAGTTGTGGGTCAGATATTGACCTAGTCACCAGATTCGTAACCTACGATCAGTAAAGTATGTGTATACGGTATGAACTTCAGTAACGCGTTGTTAAGATCGAGATATTTTTAAAGTATTTATAAATAGTTCATTTGTGTCTTGTATTTGAGTTCGATTTTAGTGAAAATATTAATATTATTTTAAGCAAGCTATTTATCCCTGTCGGCATTTTTAAACCTTTGGTAAATATATATATATATATATATATATATATATATATATATATATATATATATATATATATATATATATATATATATAATATATATATATATATATATATATATATATATATATATATATATATGAATAATTATTTACCCCGACCGGGACTCGAACCTAGGACTTATAATTACTAAGTGAAGGCGCTACCAACTTCACACCACAGAAGGTTAAAAGGAATTCAACTTTATAGCTATACTTAGGAATGAACGCATTCTATCTGAATGCCACTATGTTCATATTACAGATTCCCCAACCTCACTCGTGGCTTCATTTTCGCATTTAATTCAATTCCCAATCTCATTCGGGTCATACAATTACCAAATAAGCACATTACATATGTGAAAACATGAATAATTATTTACCCCGACCGGGACTCGAACCTAGGACTTATAATTACTAAGTCAAGGGGCTACCAACTACACACCACAAAAGGTTAAAAGGAATCCACCCTTATAGCTTATATCTGCTATACTTAGGAATGAACGCATTCTATCTGAATGCCACTATGTTCATATTACAGATTCCCCAACCTCACTCGTGGCTTCATTTTCGCATTTAATTCAATTCCCAATCTCATCCGTGTCATACAATAACCAAATAAGCACATTACATATGTGAAAACATGAATAACTATTTACCCTGACCGGGACTCGAACCTAGGGCTTATAATCACTAAGTCAAGGCGCTACCAACTACACACCACAGAAGGTTAAAAGGAATCCAACCTTATAGCTTATATTTGCTATACTTAGGAATGAACGCATTCTATCTGAATGCCACTATGTTCATATTACAGATTCCCCAACCTCACTCGTGGCTTCATTTTCGCATTTAATCTGTAATATGAACATAGTGGCATTCAGATAGAATGTGTTCATTCCTAAGTATAGCAGATATAAGCTATAAGGTTGGATTCCTTTTAACCTTCTGTGGTGTGTAGTTGGTAGCGCCTTGACTTAGTAATTATAAGTCCTAGGTTCGAGTCCCGGTCGGGGTAAATAATTATTCATGTTTTCACATATGTAATGTGCTTTGGTTATATATATATATATATATATATATATATATATATATATATATATATATATATATATATATATATATATATATATATATATATATATATATATATATATATATATATATATATATATATATTGCTTTAAAAGCTCGGTCTCAAAACTAATGTTATTGATATGCTCCTCATCCTTCTTCTTCTTCTTCTTCTTCTTCTTCTTCTTCTTCTTCTTCTTCTTTCATAAATGAATTATTATTATTATTATTATTATTATTATTATTATTATTATTATTATTATTATTATTATTATTATTATTTATTACAGACTACACAGTAACGTGGGATTTGAATTAAGATAATTAGAAAGCCCCTTCCCCCCAAAAAAAAGAAAAAAAAATGCCAGTAAGTGTTTGATATCTATATATACAATAAATCTTCAGACTTTCGAGAGTACTGTTGAAATCACAGGACTCTTCCAAGTCTTATGGCTTTGCAATATTTCCAAACAAATTGCCAACTGATTGCCAAAACTTATAAACACTAATATCAGGCATTATGTTTAATTCAGTGTTTCTAAACAATCGCCATTCTCGGTCTAATTCATTTAATTGATTTTCAGGCACTAAATTTGGGAAATTCGCTGCTAAGGGGGCAATAGATGGATCAGTTTTCATTAGTATACTTTGCGGATCCAAAGCCTTGAGGTTTGTGAGAACTTGGCTGCTAATATTAAATCCTTTCAAAATCTGGGATGCACCTTCAACGTTAAAACAAGACAACTAAGTCTAAAAGCATCCAGCTGCTGCATATTAATATCTTTACATGTCTGGAGTGATGCAACCACCCGACCTCCAAGATGCACATCTGCCAGTGGCAGAAAATTGGAAGGGTCTCTTATTCTCACAGATGATAATTCTGTGGATTTCAGGTAGCTTGGTTTTAAATAGCATTCAAATATGGTATATATGGCTGCAGAGACTCTGCTGTGAAGGGCATAAATCTTCGGATTTTCAGCTTGCATCTCTTTGTTCAAGTCATTAAAGATAGGTAACACAAAATCAAGAAATTCTAAATATAGTTTGCTGAATGGATCACCGAGTTTCTGAAGAATAGATTCAGCTGCCAGCAGCCTATCTTCCAATGCAGCTTGGGTGAAGAATAGTTTCAGAGCTGGAAGTTGTTCAAGCAATCGTTTTACAGCACTAGGCAAAGATAACCATCTTTTCTGACAGGGGTGTAATAGCTTGCGCGGTTTTACATTAGTGAATTCCTGATATTCTTTAAAGACTGCAGTCTGTTTTGGTGACAAAAAGTAATTGTAAATCTCTCGGGTCATATCTTCAATCCATCTTGGCAATGATTTGCATGCATATGATGCCCAAAGATGAAAAGAGTGGCAAACGCACTTCATTGTAAACAAGTTTGGTATGTCATTGTAATAGCGATGAGAGTGAATGATTAACTCCTATCATTACACTGGCCCCATCTGCAGCAAATCCTATCATGTTTTGCTTGTATGGGATATTTTCATCAGCAAACACAGACTTGACACATTCATAAAGGCTTTTAGCAGTAGCACTCTCCAAGGAAACAAGTGTTAAAAACGAATCCTTAATGCCTTCTGGTGTCGCAACTCTAGCAACAAGGGCAAGGTGTTTCGTGCACCCCCTGTCAGTAGATTCATCTACCATTAAGGAAAAACTATTTCCTCTGAGAAGGTCAAATAACTAATCCCTCTTTGTACGACCAAGAACATTTTTCACAACAGCTGTACATTTTGTTCTACCACATTTCATTGTCTTTACCACTTCTGGGTCTGAACATATGACTTTCATAGCTGGAACAAGTTTATCAGCAACCGAAAGTGGAAGATTAAGTTCACTTATCACAGCAGCAAATCGTATTTCAGCTTCTTTCACATTTTTACTCAGATTTTTTCCACTGACACTTGGCATATCAAGTACACTCACTAAATGTTGAACACTTTCAACATTCTTAATATGCTTGGCCCCTGTAGAATGTTTTTCTGTCTCAGATTTCCCAGCTTTCCCATCGGAATTACACAGTTTGCAGTGAAAATACAAAGGGCCTTTACTACTTTTTGTTAACCAACTTTTAAATTTGGGATCATTCTCCCACTTTTCGGTGTATTTTAGTGTGTATGGTAGGTGTTTGCGCTTAGCTGGAGGGGTAGACATATCTAAAACAATAGTCTCCTAAGAGAGATCACAGCACTTCCACACCAAACATTTATTTTCCGGCAACTACGGTTGCTACGCACTTAGAACACTGCTCCGAAGCTCTTTGCTAAGGAAGACACGTCTAAAACGAGTCGAAACGGATGATCGTTCAAGAGCAACACAATTGCATCACGCTTGCAATCTCTCTCTCTCTCTCTCTCTCTCTCTCTCTCTCTCTCTCTCTCTCTCTCTCTCTCTGCATCCAATGTATTTTTCAATTTCTTCATATCAATTGCCACACAGAGTAAAAATATAGAGAATTAGAATTATAATAGCTAGTTCCCGAGAATTTCCCTAGATTTTCCCTCTTTCTTTTCCGGAATTTTCCTAGATTTTAGTGAATTTTCAAGTTTCTTCCCTGTTTCCCTGTACCCACCTGAATTTCCCTAAAACAGGGAACTTTCCCTGTACCTGACAGCACTGCTGACGTGTCCTAAGAAGATTCTCTCTCTCTCTCTCTCTCTCTCTCTCTCTCTCTCTCTCTCTCTCTCTCTCTCTCTCTCTCTCTCTCTCTCTCTCTCTCTCTCTCTATATATATATATATATATATATATATACATTATTATTATTATTATTATTATTATTATTATTATTATTATTATTATTATTATTATTTTTGTAGTCACCGTGGCTCAAGCGGTAGCGTCCGCTACTTTTAGGCGTCAGGTCGAGGGTTCGTGCCCCGTCACTGTCTGAGGTTAGCAAGGGCATGCACTCAGGGTAACGATTACATCTGCCAAAACAAGTCCTTCGCTAGAAGGCAACCGTCCTAGCCCTTGGTAGGAAAGGGAGTCCGTGACGTAAAATCGAGCATTATTATTATTATTATTATTATTATTATTATTATTATTATTATTATTATTATTATTATTATTATTGTTATTATTATCCCCACTTGGAGTCAAGATATGCGAGGAGATTCTAATAGGAAAATTCCAACCAGGAACCCAGTTATTGGGTCTTTTGGTTGTTAAACGAGTAAGAGTAAAAGGAAGGGTATTGTCATATGTTTGGGTGAAGAGAGATGTATATGTTAGCTCTGGGTAAAACAAGAAAGAGTATGGCCCTTGTATACACATAGAATAGATAATTACCACCACTGTCACGTCTGACAAGTCACAACATTCCCCATCACTTTCTCTTTTTTTTATTTCTAAGTCTTTACTACTCTGACTATTCTTTCAGCTTGTATGTTTAATGCTTATCATTCTCTTATTTTTGCCTTAAGATGCTACTTTTTCTTAAATGTTTTCTTGATGCCCGGGCCTGATGAGGGCAAATTTCTTTGCTAGTCCCAGTGGAAAAAAAAAATAAATAAAACGCCCCAGCGGTTCTTGTTTCCTTTGGAACTAGTTATATATCAAAGTTCATTTCCTACAAAGTCCTCGCAAAATGTTCCGTGACAACCTTAGCACTGTACGAGGCTGTACCACGGAACAATATTCTCTCTCTCTCTCTCTCTCCTCTCTCTCTCTCTCTCTCTCTCTCTCTCTCTCTCTCTCTCTCTCCCAGTGTGTGTGTATGTGTGTGTGTGTGTGTAGTCATGCTAGCCAGAAACCTCGAGTGGACTTTAAATGGATGGGATCCGGTTATTATTATTTCATTCATGAAACATCTATGGTAATATGTAGATAATATATAAAAATACAGTTATTATTGAGAGAGAGAGAGTAGAGCATGTCAGGTCATTTGGGAAGTCACTTGACTATTTCACAAATTAAAAAATACCCTAAGATAGATGAAGGGAGACCGCGGTAGCGCAGTAGTTAAATCGCTCAACGCGGGAAGTGAAAAACCTGCGTTCGAGCCCACCGCGGGGTAGGAATGGTAATTAACCTTGATTCCCCAGCTCTAAGCTGTTTGAGTTCACGCCCATCGGAAGCGGAATACTATTGACTCAAAAAACTACAAATGACATCGAAGAAAGATTGGGAAGATGCGTGACGTCACATTCTAAACCCACGTTACATTACCTCTATCTACTGTCATGATCACAACCGTCTCAGTGGCTGCCGAGAAGGGAAGTGGTGATGACGTGCCGATGGAGGGAGTTTCCTCTTTAATGATTTTGATGTGCGCTTTTAACTTATACAATTTAATAAATGTAATTTATCGCATATCAATCTTAGCAATGCTTGGAGTTCCCCGTCTTCGATCGAGTTTCCAGTACTGGGAAATATAAATTGTAAGTTTTTTAAATAGTTTTTTTTTATACAGTACTAATTGAAGTGCGCTTATTATTGTTGTTTTAGTGGCATACTAAATATAGAATTTTATTATTCATATTTATTTTGTTTTAATATAAACTTATCGCTATTATATCTTTCTTCGTGATATTTAAAAATGAAAACAAATGAATACAATAGATAAATTATAATATAAAACTCAATAGGAAAATCACGAGTTTTGAGTAGCAGTTTAGAAAACCAATCTTCTCAAGGGAACCCAAATTTGTGAGTGATGAGATGTGCGTATATTGTGTGTGTGTGTGTGCGTTATCGATTATTCCTCCATTTGAACGCGCTTTCATACTGTGACCGCTAATTCTAGAACTCTCAGAATCAAATAATCTTACCCTCCCTCTGTCAGCTTCGTCTAAGCAGTGAGGAAATTCTAAAATTATTACCATATAGCCCATATACTAGCTTAAAAAGGTGGTATGTCCAATTCTTTAAGTCTTACAAATTAAATATCGTGGCAAGTTACCCCATTATGGTGTGTGTGTGTGATTACCTAATTGTGATTACCTAATTGTGTTTACGGGAAAGAGCCCAAAGCTCGTATCTTCCCGTCTCCTCATCGGTTCCATTTTATACTTAGTCATACTTATCATACCTGTCCTTAAAACTATGGATTGAGATAGCATTAACTACCTCCTTGCTTAGCGAATTCCAATTATCAACTACTCTTACACTGAAAAAGTATTTCCTTACATCCTGCAAACAAGTTTTCTTACGAAGCTTCAAACTATGACCTCTAGTTCTAGAGCCAGCCATATCAAAATATCGATCCCTATCCACTCTATCATAACCATGAAGGAATTTAAAGACTGTCACCATATCCCCCCTCACTCTTCTAGCTTCGAGTGATGGTAAGTCTAATTCCCTCAGCCTCTCATCATAACTGAGATTGCGTATTTCTGGCACCAGTTTCGTGGCATGTCTTTGAAGTTTTTTAAGCTTAGCTATGTGCTTTTTCAAGTGCGGATTCCAAAAGGGGGCTGCATATTCGAGTTTTGGCCTCACATAGGTTACATAAATATTTCTGAACATTTCCTTGTCCATGTGCCTGAAGGCTACCCTTACATTTGATAAGAATGCATATGCTGCCCTTACTATGCCATTTATTTGTATTTCTGGAGACAAATCTGCCAGTATGTTTACTCCTAGATCTCTCTCATTTTCTGTCTCTTGAAGTTGTACTCCAGCCACCGAGTAGTCAAGCTTGGGCCTTCTTGCACTTGTACCCATTCTCATTACCTTACATTTTGAAGTATTGAATTTCATTAGCCACTTTTCTGACCACTCATGCAGATTATTTAGATCCTCCTGAAGTTCTCTTCCATTGTTCTCGTTTTTTACTTTCTTCACAATCTTTGCATCATCTGCAAACATATTCATGAATGAATTTACAGACTCTGGTAGGTCATTTACATATACAAGGAACAAAAGTGGCCCTAAAACTCTCTGTGTGTGTGTGTGTGTGTGTGTGTGTGTGTGTGTGTGTGTGTGTGTGTGTGTGTGTGTGTGTGTGTGTGTGTGTGTGTGTGTGTGTGTGTGTGTGTGTGTGTGTGTGTGTGTGTGTGTGTGTGTGTGTGTGTGTGTGTGTGTGTGTGTGTGTGTGTGTGTGTGTGTGTGTGTGTGTGTGTGTGTGTGTGTGTGTGTGTGTGTGTGTGTGTGTGTGTGTGTGTGTGTGTGTGTGTGTGTGTGTGTGTGTGTGTGTGTGTGTGTGTGTGTGTGTGTGTGTGTGTGTGTGTGTGTGTGTGTGTGTGTGTGTGTGTGTGTGTGTGTGTGTGTGTGTGTGTGTGTGTGTGTGTGTGTGTGTGTGTGTGTGTGTGTGTGTGTGTGTGTGTGTGTGTGTGTGTGTGTGTGTGTGTGTGTGTGTGTGTGTGTGTGTGTGTGTGTGTGTGTGTGTGTGGGTGTGTGTGTGTGTGTGTGTGTGTGTGTGTGTGTGTGTGTGTGTGTGTGTGTGTGTGTGTGTGTGTGTGTGTGTGTGTGTGTGTGTGTGTGTGTGTGTGTGTGTGTGTGTGTGTGTGTGTGTGTGTGTGTGTGTGTGTGTGTGTGTGTGTGTGTGTGTGTGTGTGTGTGTGTGTGTGTGTGTGTGTGTGTGTGTGTGTGTGTGTGTGTGTGTGTGTGTGTGTGTGTAATTACCTGATTGTGCTTACGGGAAAGAGCTCCATGCTCGTAACTCCCTGTCTCCTGGTCAGTTCCATTTTTGTACTTAGAGATACTTATATATGTCCTTAAAACTATAGATTTAGTTAACATTAACTACTCCTCGCTTAGCCAATTGCAATCATCAACTCTTACACTAAAAAAGTACTTCCTTACATCCTGCAATGAAGTTTTCCCATGAAGCTTCAATATGACCTCTAGTTCTAGTGCCAGTCATATCAAAATATCGATCCCTATCTACTCTGTCATAACCATGAAAGAATTTCAAAACCGTTACCTTATCCCTTTCATTTTTCTAGCTTCGAGTGATGGTAAGTCAAATTCCCTCAGCTTCTCCTCATAACTACGATTGCGTATTTCTGGCACCATTATCGTGACATGTCTTTAAACTTTTTCCAGCTTAAGTACGTGCTTTTTAAAGTGTGGATTCCAAAATAATAATAATAATAATAATAATAATAATAAATCTTTATTTCCAAAGTACATTGGGTATTCAAATAAGATGCATATATATTCCAGATAGACATCTGTGGTGTACGATATAGACATACTAAAACAAACAAATCATAAAGATGAGTGTACTATTAAAAATTACAAGTAAAATCTTCCTTTAAGAGTAACTTCTTAAGATTATATTTAAAAGTATACACTGAACCAGCATTTTTTAGTTCTCTGGGAAGCTGATTATATAAATGAGGTCCACGAATGTTTATATCTCTTGAGCCAATATCAGTTTTAGACCTTCGTACTAATAAATCTTCCCCTTGGCGGGTAGTTAACCCGGTAACTGAGCTTACTGTAGAAAAATTATACAAGCAATCAGGAAGATTGTTTCTTAGTATATTAAAAACAAAGGTACATATATCAAAAACATATTTATCTCTAATCTTTATCCATTCTAGATCTTTTAAAACAGGAGAGATGTGCTCGTATTTTCTTACATTGCCAACAGCCACTCGTGCTGCAAAGTTTTGTAACTTTTGTTACAAAAGGGGGCTGCATATTAAAGTTTTGGCCTCACATAGGTTATATAAATATTTCTGAACATTTCCATGTCCATGTGCCTGAAGGCTACCCTTACATTTTCTAAGAATGCATAGGCTGCCCTTACTATGCCATTTATGTGTATTTCTGGAGACAAATTTACCAGTATCTTTACACCTAGATCTCTCTCATTCTCTGTCTCTTGAAGTTCTGCTCCTGCTATTGAGTATTCAAGCTTGGCCTTCTTGCACTTGTACCCATTCTCATTACCTTACATTTAGAAGTACTGAATTGTATTAGCCACTTTTCTGACCAGTCATGCACACTATTTAGTCCTCCTGAAGTTATCTACTATTGTTCTTGTATCTTACTTTCTTTACAATTTTTGCATCATCTGCAAACATATTCATGAATGAATTTAGACTCTGGTAGGTCATTTACATATACAAGGAACAAAAGTGACCCTAAAACTGAACCCTGTGGAACTCCACTACTAACCGTTCTCCATTCAGACAATGAGTGTCTTACTCTAACCCTCTGTTCCTTTCCTTCTAAGTAAATTTTTATCCAATCCAAGGCATTTCCAGCTATTCTCGCCATTACTTGCAGCTTCTTAATAAGTCTCCCTTGTGGGACTGTATCGAGTGCCTTCTGGAATTCTAGGAATATGCAATCCGCCCAGACCTCTCTTTCTTGTAAGGTTCGGGTTATCTCATCATAAAATTCCAATAAGTTTGTTACTGTTGATCTACCTTCTCTGAAGCCACGTTGTCTCACTTACAAGAAGGTGAAGGATTCCAAGTGAAGAGAGACATGTTTTCTTAATAGTTTCTCCATAACTTTGCAAACTATGCTGGTCAAGGAAACAGGTCATGTGTGTGTGTGTGTGTGTGTGCGTACGTGTTAAATAGACAGAAAAAACTTCTGAATATTTTCCATTTTATAAGGATTTCCAGGTTGACTCTTTTTCTTATATGAGCTGTTCTTAAAGAGGGACTTCGGAAATCACAGAACAATGTTTTAATAAATTATTATATTCAAAGATCGTAATTAGCACACACACACACACACACACACACACACACACACACACACACACACACACACACACACACACACACACACACACACACACACACACACGCACGCACGCACGCACACACGGACGCACGCACGCACGCACGCACGCACGCACGCACGCACGCACGCACGCACGCACGCACGCACGCACGCACGCACACACACACACACACACACACACACACACACACACACACACACACAGAGGTATGCAAAGCGCTAATGGAGTTAGATGTTCATAAAGCTACAGGTCCTGATGACATATCCCCTCATGTACTTAAAAAATGCGCAAACTCAATATCAGTGGCACTAAGTATCATATTTAAAAAGTCACTGGAGTCAGGGGAGATTCCAAGATGCTGGAAACAAGCAAACGTGATACCTATCTTCAAAAAGGGAAGGAGGGATACGGCTCTGAACTATAGACCAGTTTCCTTGACCAGCATAGTTTGCAAAGTTATGGAGAATACTAAGGAAACATATCTCTCTTCACTTGGAATCCTTCAACTTTTTGTCAGTTAGGCAACATGGCTTCAGAGAAGGTAGATCAACAGTAACAAACTTATTAGAATTTTATGATGAGGTAAGCCGAATCTTACAGGAAGGAGAGGGTTGGGCAGATTGCATATTCCTAGACTTTCAGAAAGCGTTTGACAGTGTTCCACATGGGAGACTTATTAGGAAGCTGCAAGCAATGGCTAGAATAGGTGGAAATGTCTTGGAATGGATAAAAACTTACTTAGAAGGAAGGGAACAGAGGGTTAGAATAAGACACTCAGTGTCTGAATGGAGAAGAGTTAATAGTGGAGTTCCACAGGGTTCAGTTTTAGGGCCACTTTTGTTCCTTGTATATGTAAATGACCTACCAGAGTCTGTAAATTCATTCATGAATATGTTTGCAGATGATGCAAACATTGTGAAGAAAGTAGCAAACGAGAACATTGGTAGAGAACTTCAGGAAGATCTAAATAGTCTGCATAAGTGGTCAGAAAAGTGGTTAATGAAATTCAATACTTCAAAATGTAAGGTAATGAGAATGGGTACAAGTGTAAGAAGGCCTAAGCTTGACTACTCGGTGGCTGGAGTACAACTTCAAGAGACAGAAAATGAGAGAGATCTAGGAGTAAACATACTGGTAGATTTTTCTCCAGAAATGTAGATAAATGGCATAGTTAGGGCAGCATATGGTTTCTTAGCAAATGTAAGGGTAGCCTTCAGGCACATGGACAAGGAAATATTCAGAAATGTTTATGAACATATGTGAGGCCAAAGCTTGAATATGCAACCCCCTTTTGGAATCCACACTTGAAAAAACACGTAGTTAAGATGGAAAAAATTCAAAAGACATACCACAAAACTGGTGCCAGAAATACGCAATCTCAGTTATGATGAGAGGCTGAGGGAATTAGGCTTACCATCCCTCGAATCTAGAAGATTGAGGGGAATATGTTGACGGTTTTTAAATTCTTTCATGCCTATGAGAGAGTGGAGAGGAATCGATATTTTGATATGGCTGGCACTAGAACTAGAGGTCATAGTTTGAAGCTTCGTAAGAAAACTTCTTTGCAGGATGTAAGGAAGTACTTTTTTAGTGTAAGAGTAGTTGATAATTGGAATTGGCTAAGCGAGGAGATAGTTAATGCTAACTCAATCCATAGTTTTTGGGCAAGTATGATAAGTATCACTAAGTACAAAATGGAACCGACCAGGAGACTGGAAGTTACGAACTTAGGGCTCTTTCCTGTAGGCACAATTATGTAATCACACACACACACACACAAAGAAAGATATATATATATATATATATATATATATATATATATATATATATATATATATATATATATATATATATATATAGAGAGAGAGAGAGAGAGAGAGAGAGAGAGAGAGAGAGAGAGAGAGAGAGAGAGCAGTGCTTTGGGTCACTATAAACACACTTTTGCTTTTTTTGTAATAGTACGTGACATTGATATTTCTCTCTCTCTCTCTCTCTCTCTCTCTCTCTCTCTCTCTCTCTCTCTCTCTCTCTCTCTCTCTCTCTCTCTCTCTCTCTCTCTCTCTCTCTCTCTCTCTCTCTCTCTCTCTCTCTCTCTCTCTCTCTCTCTCTCTCTCTCTCTCTCTCTCTCTCTCTCTCTCTCTCTCTCTCTCTCTCTCTCTCTCTCTCTCTCTCTCTCTCTCTCTCTCTCTCTCTCGACTTCATCGTTGTATTATAGAGAGTATAATAACGTGTTCTCCTAAAAAAGGTATCCTAAATAAGATACGTTTTTAGATAGACAAGTAATTAAGTATACAGCTGTGTGTGTGTACATATATATATATATATATATATATATATATATATATATATATATATATATATATATATATATATATATATGTATATATATATATATATATATATATATATATATATATATATATATATATATATATATATATATATATATACACACACACACACACACACACACACACACACACACACACACACACACACACACACACACACACACACACACACACACACACAACTAGAATCTAGACTTTCTAAACAAGAAGATAAAAACAAACAGCTGAATGACAACCTAAAGGAATTAGATGTTAGTTCACTACTCTCTTCTGAGAGAGACGAGATTGCTGTTTGGAATATCCAGATTAAGGAAAACATTGAGCAGTTCAGAAAAGAGTTCCAGGAGCTGAATATGGAAAATGATGCCATGAAAACTTCCTTTGCTGATGCACTAAAGGGGAATGTGGCAGTAAAAGAGGCTGTAAAGGTGGGGGCACTGGAAAACATACAAACAGTTGACTATAAAGAGACAGTAATCGAAAAAATGAAAGACGTTGTGATGGAAAGGGCAAACCCACTCATCAGACAGGCACTTGATAAGGAGAAGACAGTGGTAATCTCAGGCATAAGCGAGTCCCAGGAACCAACATGGCAGGGGAGACTTGAAGAAAATAAAGCTAG
Source organism: Halocaridina rubra (assembly GCA_037179515.1). Lineage (NCBI taxonomy): Eukaryota > Metazoa > Arthropoda > Malacostraca > Decapoda > Atyidae > Halocaridina > Halocaridina rubra. The sequence goes on from JAXCGZ010011840.1 coordinate 14,070, forward strand.
GGTTGTAGACCTGATAAGAAAGCTTGGAGTAGTATGTGGTCCCGAGGATATTGTAAACATACACCAACTAGGTAAATATTCGAGGGAAGGAAAGCCGAGACCAACAAAAGTAACCTTTGAGAGAGGGGAAACATGTAGGGAAATATTGTTGAGAAAAAAAAGTCTAAAAGACCTTCAAGAATTCAAAGAAGTGTTCATTAGACAATACAGAACACAGGAAGAGATGGGAAAGATCAAAAACTTGTTGCAAGAGGCGAGAAGGTTAAATGATGAAAGAAATGAAGAAGAGAAGAAAAATTTTCATTACAGAGTTCTTCCAGACAAAGGGGAGATAAAGAAGATAATGACAGAAGATCAGGGGATGGGGCCTCATTAAGATTGTTATACACAAATGCTGATGGATTAGCTGGTAAGGCAGTAGAATTAAAAGATAGGATTCACAACAGTAAGGCAGATATAGTAGCAATTACAGAGACTAAGTTGAGTGAGGACATAAACAGTGTCACAGTTTTTCCTAAGGGTTTCAGAATACTAAGGGTTGAAAGATCTGAGAGGACTGGTGGAGGGATAGCACTGCTCATAAGTGAAAGGATTCAAGTCGAAGAAATAAACTTGGCTATAGAAAGTGAGTTCAAGGAATTTCTTGTTGCTCGCATAAATACTGGGTCAGAGAGCATTATAATAATTGTTGTATACAACCCACCAAGGAACCAAAATAGGCTTGAAGTTTATGAGGAAAGTCATATAGGTACTATTGAAGTCATAAACTCAGTTGTTAACATGGCACGGGGAAAAAAATGTAGGATTTTGATTATGGGAGACTTTAATCATAAAGAGATAGATTGGATAAATCTTGACCCACACAGTGGTGAGGACTCATTCGGGGCAAGATTCCTAGATTGCGTACAAGGGAATTTCCTACACCAACATGTAATGGAACCAACAAGGGCCAGGAGTGGGGATGAGCCATCACTACTTGATCTAGTGTTCACAGATAATGTGTTGGATATTGAAAAAAATTGAATATGAACCACCAATTGGAAAGAGTGACCACTGTGTGTTGTTGATGGAGTATATCATTGAAGATATTCTTCCTGAGAGTAGAGGCACTGAGGACATGAGGAGGAACTATCCGAAAGGAGATTACATCAAAATGAATGAGCTTTTTGCAGTTATTGACTGGAGAACCTTATTTTACAACAAATCTGTACAAGAAATGTATGACATCTTTTGTGAGAAATATGGGAAGATAGTAGATTGCTGCATACCTGTCACCAAAGTAGGTGTAATTCATGCCAGAGAGAAATGGTTCGATAATGGGTGTAAAAAAGCTAAGGAGTGGAGAGACAAATGCTGGAAAAGGTATAGGAGGAGAAAAAACATAAATGCCTGGCAAACCTACAAAAGAGCAAGAAATGACTACCTAAGTAAAAGGAGAGAGGCAGAGAGAGATTATGAGAGGGACATCACCAGGAAGGCTAAGGAAAATCCCAAGCTTTTCCACAGCTTTATCAGAGGAAAACTGAAGGTAAAAGAACAGGTTTTAACAAAACAAAAACAAAACAAACTTTATTTCCATTTCAATACAATGGGTATTCGTCAGCCGGGGCAAGCCCCAACCCCCCACTGTGGTGTCCAACCACAGCAGTTCCTGCCAGTAAACAGCTTAAACTCTCGGTCTTGGACGGGAACCGATCTTTCGACCTCGTGAATGCGAAGCCAGCGCGTTACCACTGTACTAGCATCACTGAGACGGATGAAGAGATCTGCAAAGAATTGAACAAGGAGTTTCAGTCAGTATTTACAGTAGAAAATACCCCACCCCCTCAGATTGCAGTGATAGAAGCTCAAGGGCCGGTATTAGAGAACATCAACCTTACAGCCACAGAGGTATGCAAAGCGCTGATGGATTTAGATGTTCATAAAGCTACAGGTCCCGATGACATATCCCCTCATGTGCTTAAAAAATGCGCAAGCACAATATCAGTGGCACTAAGTATCATATTTAAGGAGTCACTGGAGTCGGGGGAGATTCCAAGATGCTGGAAACAAGCAAATGTGATACCTATCTTCAAAAAGGGAAGGAGGGATACGGCTCTGAACTATAGACCTGTTTCCTTGACCAGCATAGTTTGCAAAGTTATGGAGAAACTACTAAGGAAACATATCTCTCTTCACTTGGAATCCTTCAACTTTTTGTCAGTGAGGCAACATGGCTTCAGAGAAGGTAGATCAACAGTAACAAACTTATTAGAATTTTATGATGAGGTAAGCCAAATCTTACAGGAAAGAGAGGGCTGGGCAGATTGCATATTCCTAGACTTCCAGAAAGCGTTTGACACTGTTCCACATGGGAGACTTATTAGGAAGCTGCAATCAATGGCTAGAATAGGTGGAAATGTTTTGGAATGGATAAAAACTTACTTAGAAGGAAGGGAACAGAGGGATAGAGTAAGACACTCAGTGTCTGAATGGAGAAGAGTTAGAAGTGGAGTTCCACAGGGTTCAGTTTTAGGGCCACTTTTGTTCCTTGTATATGTAAATGACCTACCAGAGTCTGTAAATTCATTCATGAATATGTTTGCAGATGATGCAAAGATTGTGAAGAAAGTAAAAAACGAGAACAATGGTAGAAAGCTTCAGGAGGATCTAAATAATCTGCATGAGTGGTCAGAAAAGTGGCTAATGAAATTCAATACTTCAAAATGTAAGGTAATGAGAATGGGTACAAGTGCAAGAAGGCCCAAGCTTGACTACTCGGTGGCTGGAGTACAACTTCAAGAGAAAGAAAATGAGAGAGATCTAGGAGTAAACATACTGGCAGATTTGTCTTCAGAAATACATATAAATGGCATAGTAAGGGCAGCATATGCATTCTTATCAAATGTAAGGGTAGCCTTCAGGCACATGGACAAGGAAATGTTCAGAAATATTTATGTAACCTATGTGAGGCCAAAACTCGAATATGCAGCCCCCTTTTGGAATCCGCACTTGAAAAAGCACATAGCTAAGCTTGAAAAAGTTCAAAGACATGCCACGAAACTGGTGCCAGAAATACGCAATCTCAGTTATGATGAGAGGCTGAGGGAATTAGACTTACCATCACTGGAAGCAAGAAGAGTGAGGGGGGATATGGTGACAGTCTTTAAATTCCTTCATGGTTATGATAGAGTGGATAGGGATGGATATTTTGATATGGCTGGCTCTAGAACTAGAGGTCATTGTTTGAAGCTTCGTAAGAAAACTTCTTCGCAGGATGTAAGGAAATACTTTTTCAGTGTAAGAGTAGTTGATAATTGGAATTCGCTAAGCGAGGAGGTAGTTAATGCTATCTCAATCCATAGTTTTAAGGACAGGTATGATAAGTATGACTAAGTATAAAATGGAACCGATCAGGAGACGGGAAGATACGAGCTTTGGGGTCTTTCCCGTAAATACAATTAGGTAATCACACACATATATATATATATATATATATATATATATATATATATATATATATATATATATATATATATATATATATACACACACGCACGCACGCACGCACGCACGCACGCACACACACACACACACACACACACACACACACACACACACACCACACACACACCTATATATATATATATATATATATATATATATATATATATATATATATATATATATATATATATATATATATATATATATATATATATATATATATATATATATATATATATATATATATATATATATATATATATATATATATATATGTTTTGCCTGAGAGTAGAGACACTGAGGAGATGAGGAGGAACTATCCGAAAGGATATTACATCCAAATTAATGAGCCTTTTGCAGTTATTGACTGGAGGACCTTAATTTACAACAAATCTGTACAAGAAATGTATGACGTCTTTTGTGAGAAATATGGGAAGATAATAGATTGCTGCATACCTGTCACCAAAATAGGTGTAATTCATGCCAGAGGGAAATGGTTCGATAATGAGTGTAAAAGAGCTAAGGAGTGGAGAGATAAATGCTGCAAAAGGTATATAGAAGAAAAAGCATAAATGCCTGGCAAACCTACAAAAGAGCAAGAAATGATTACTTAAGTAAAAGAGGAGAGGCAGAGAGAGACTATGAAAGAAACATCGCCAGGAAGGCTAAAGAAAATCCCAAGCTTTTCCACAGCTTTATCAAAGGAACACTGAAGGCTTAAGAGAGTGGATGGAAGCATCACTGATAGGGATGAAGAGATCTGTAAAGAATTGACCAAGGAGTTTCAGTCAGTATTTACAGTAGAAAATACCCCACCCCCTCAGATTGCAAAGATGGAAACTCATGGGTCGGTATTGGAGAACATAATCCTTTCAGCTACAGAGGTATGCAAAGCGCTGATGGAGTTAGTTGTCCTTAAAGCTACAGGTCCTAATGATATATCCCTTATGTACTTAAAAAATGCGCAAACTCAATATCAGTGGCACTAAGTATCATATTTAAAAAGTCACTGGAGTCAGGGGAGATTCCAAGATGTTGGAAACAAGCAAACGTGATACCTATCTTCATAAAGGGAAGGAGGGATACGGCTCTAAACTATAGACCAGTTTCCTTGATCAGGATAATTTGCAAAGCTATGGATAAAATACGGAGGAGGCATTTCTCCCTTCACTTAGAATCCTTCAACTTTTTGTCAGTGATACAACATGGATTCAGAGAAGGTAGATTAACAGTAACAAACTTATTAGAATTTTATGATGAGGTAAGCCGAATCTTACAGGAAAGAAAGAGCTGAGCATATTGCATATTCCTAGAGTTCCAGAAGGCACTTGACACTGTCGCACATGGGAGACTTATTAAGAATCTGCAAGCAATTGGTAGAATAGGTGGAAATGTCTTTGAATGGATAAAAACTTACCTTGAAGGCAGGGAACAGAGGGTTAGAGTAAGACACTCAGTGTCTGAATGGAGAAGAGTTAGTAATGGAATTCCACAGGGTTTAGTTTTAGGGCCACTTTTGTTCCTTGTATATGTAAATGACCTACCAGAGTCTGTAAATTCATTCATGAATATGTTTGCAGATGATGCAAAGATTTTGAAGAAAGTAAGAAACGAGAACATTGGTAGAGAACTTCAGGAATATCTAGATCAGTGGTTCTTAACCTTTTTCAGTTTATGCACCCCTTTCAAATCAGCAGTCAGTTCTCGCACCCTCCCCCCCGATTGCTGAAATAAAAAAAATGCTAAAAATGCAAAGTTTATGTGATATGTATTAATAACAAAACCACTTTTATTTTTATTTAATCTTCATTCATATAGCTTACATTTTTTATGACCAAAATCCAGAGTACATACTAATAGAAATGAAATTACACTATTTTGCATGCACTGCACAGCAAACCTAGTGACTTCGTTGTTGCTGTTTTTTTTTTTTCTATGATGGCATCAAATCTTAGTGTCTTTGTACCGAGTGCTACTCGCATGTCATGTTCAGGATTTATCCGATTTCTGCTTTTCGTTTTGATGTGAAGTAGACAAGAAAATCCTTGATCACACAGGTAAGTAGTCGCAAAAGGTACTACCACTTCGAGAGCTTTCTTTGCTAGTACAGGGTCCCTTCCTCGTCCATCCAAATCACATACGTGTACCCTGTACTCGAGTCTGTTGCAACTTTGCCACTTCATTAGGAAATTTGGTTTAGAACTTTAGGTTTATCTCTATCTCAGAACTCTGCTGAAGCAAAAAGTTTTTTTTTCTTTATTCAGGAAAAATGTAATGCGTATATAAAAATATATTTTGCTTTAATTATTCATAGGCATCCTTGCACCCCTTAGGAACCGGCCTAACAGCCTCTAGGGGTGCGAGCACCCCTGGTTAAGAATCACTGATCTAGATAGTCTGCGTGAGTGGTCAGAAAAGTGGCTAATTAAAGTCAATACTTCCAAATGTACGGTAATGAGAATGGGTACAAGTGCAAGAAGGTCCAAGCTTGAATACTCGATGGCAGGAGTACATCCTCAAGAGACAGAGAATGAGAGAGATCTAGGAGTATAAAATGGAGCATTTAAATGGCAGAGAAAGGGCAGCATATGCTTTCTTATCAAATGTAAGGGTAGCCTTCAGGCACATGGACAAGAAAATGTTCAGAAATATATATGTAACCTATGTGAGGCCAAAACTTGAATATGAAGCCCCCTTTTGGAATCCACACTTGAAAAAGCACTTAGCTAAGCTGGAAAAAGTTCAAAGACATGCCACGAAACTGGTGCCAGAATTACGCAATCTCAGTTATGATGAGAGGCTGAGGGAATTAGCCTTACCATCCCTCGAAGCTAGAAGATTAAGAGGGGGGATATGGTGACAGTCTTTAAATTCCTTCATGGTTATGATAGAGTGGATAGGGATCGATGTTTTGATATGGCAGGCTCTAGAACTAGAGGTCATAGTTTGAAGCTTCGTAAGAAAACTTCCTTGAAGGATGTAAGGAAGTATTTTTTTTTAGTGTAAGAGTAGCTGATAATTGGAATTGGATAAGCGAGAAGGTAGTTAATGCTAAATCAATCCATAATTTTAAGAACAGGTATGATAAGTATCACTAAGTATAAAATGGAACCGATGAGGAGACGGGAAGATACGAGCTTTAGGCTCTTTCCCGTAAACACAATTAGGTAATCACTTACTTACTTACTCACACACACACACACACACACACACAGTGCTTTAAGGAGTCACTGGAGTCGGGGGAGATTCCAAGATGCTGGAAACAAGCAAATGTGATACCTATCTTCAAAAAGGGAAGGAGGGATACGGCCCTGAACTATAGACCAGTTTCCTTGACCAGCATAGTTTGCAAACTTATGGAGAAACTACTAAGGAAACATATCTCTCTTCACTTGGAATCCTTCAACTTTTTGTCAGTGAGGCAACACGGCTTCAGAGAAGGAAGATCAACAGTAACAAACTTATTAGAATTTTATGATGAGGTAAGCCAAATCTTACAGGAAAGAGAGGGCTGGGCAGATTGCATATTCCTAGACTTCCAGAAAGCGTTTGACACTGTTCCACATGGGAGACTTATTAGGAAGCTGCAATCAATGGTTAGAATAGGTGGAAATGTCTTGGAATGGATAACAAACTTACTTAGAAGGAAGGGAACAGAGGGTTAGAGTAAGACACTCAGTGTCTGAATGGAGAAGAGTTAGTAGTGGAGTTCCACAGGGTTCAGTTTTAGGGCCACTTTTGTTCCTTGTATATGTAAATGACCTACCAGAGTCTGTAAATTCATTCATGAATATGTTTGCAGATGATGCAAAGATTGTGAAGAAAGTAAAAAACGAGAACAATGGTAGAGAACTTCAGGAGGATCTAAATAATCTGCATGAGTGGTCAGAAAAGTGGCTAATGAAATTCAATACTTCAAAATGTAAGGTAATGAGAATGGGTACAAGTGCAAGAAGGCCCAAGCTTGACTACTCGGTGGCTGGAGTACAACTTCAAGAGACAGAAAATGAGAGAGATCTAGGAGTAAACATACTGGCAGATTTGTCTCCAGAAATACATATAAATGGCGTAGTAAGGGCAGCATATGCATTCTTATCAAATGTAAGGGTAGCCTTCAGGCACATGGACAAGGAAATGTTCAGAAATATTTATGTAACCTATGTGAGGCCAAAACTCGAATATGCAGCCCCCTTTTGGAATCCGCACTTGAAAAAGCACATAGCTAAGCTTGAAAAAGTTCAAAGACATGCCACGAAACTGGTGCCAGAAATACGCAATCTCGGTTATGATGAGAGGCTGAGGGAATTAGACTTGCCATCACTCGAAGCTAGAAGAGTAAGGTGGGATATGGTGACAGTCTTTAAATTCCTTCATGGTTTTGATAGAGTGGATAGGGATCGATATTTCGATATGGCAGGCTCTAGAACTAGAGGTCATAGTTTGAAGCTTCGTAAGAAAACTTGTTTGCAGGATGTAAGGAAATACTTTTTCAGTGTAAGAGTAGTTGATAATTGGAATTCGCTAAGCGAGGAGGTAGTTAATGCTATCTCAATCCATAGTTTTAAGGACAGGTACGATAAGTATCACTAAGTCTAAAAATGGAACCGATGAGGAGACGGGAAGATACGAGTTTTGGGCTCTTTCCCGTAAACACAATTAGGTAATCACAATTAGGTAATCACACACACACACACACACACACACACACACACACACACACACACACACACACATATGTAAATGACCTACCAGAGTCTGTAAATTCATTCATGAATATGTTTGCAAATGATGCAAAGATTGTGAAGAAAGTAAAAAACGAGAACAATGGTAGAGAACTTCAGGAGGATCTAAATAATCTGCATGAGTGGTCAGAAAAGTGGCTAATGAAATTCAATACTTCAAAATGTAAGGTAATGAGAATGGGTACAAGTGCAAGAAGGCCCAA
>JAXCGZ010011840.1:27500-60241 GCA_037179515.1 Halocaridina rubra
ATGAGAGGGACATCACCAGGAAGGCTAAAGAAAATCCCAAAATTTTCCACAGCTTTATCAGAGGAAAACTGAAGGTAAAAGAACAGGTTTTAAGGCTAAAGAGAGCGGATGGAAGCATCACTGAGACGGATGAAGAGATCTGCAAAGAATTGAACAAGGAGTTTCAGTCAGTATTTACAGTAGAAAATACCCCACCCCCTCAGATTGCAGAGATAAAAGCTCACGGGCCGGTATTAGAGAACATCAACCTTACAGCCACAGAGGTATGCAAAGCGCTGATGGATTTAGATGTTCATAAAGCTACAGGTCCCGATGACATATCCCCTCATGTGCTTAAAAAATGCGCAAACTCAATATCAGTGGCACTAAGTATCATATTTAAAAAGTCACTGGAGTCAGGGGAGATTCCAAGATGCTGGAAACAAGCAAATGTGATACCTATCTTCAAAAAGGGAAGGAGGGATACGGCTCTGAACTATAGACCAGTTTCCTTGACCAGCATAGTTTGCAAAGTTATGGAGAAACTACCAAGGAAAAATATCTCTCTTCACTCGGAATCCTTCAACTTTTTGTCAGTGAGGCAACATGGTTTCAGAGAAGGTAGATCAACAGTAACAAACTTATTAGAATTTTATGATGAGGTAAGCCGAATCTTGCAGGAAAGAGAGGGCTGGGCAGATTGTATATTCCTAGACTTCCAGAAAGCGTTTGACACTGTTCCACATGGGAAACTTATTAGGAAGCTGCAAGCTATGGCTAGAATAGGTGGAGATGTTTTGGAATGGATATAAACTTACTTAGAAGGAAGGGAACAGAGGGTTAGAGTAAGACACTCAGTGTCTGAAAGGAGAAGAGTTAATAGTGGAGTTCCACAGGGTTCAGTTTTAGGGCCACTTTTGTTCCTTGTATATGTAAATGACCTACCAGAGTCTGTAAATTCATTCATGAATATGTTTGCAGATGATGCAAAGATTGTGAAGAGAGTAAAATACGAAAACAATGGTAGAGAACTTCAGGAGGATCTAAATAATCTGCATGAGTGGTCAGAAAAGTGGCTAATGAAATTCAATACTTCAAAATGTAAGGTAATGAGAATGGGTACAAGTGCAAGAAGACCCAAGCTTGACTACTCGGTGGCTGAAGTACAACTTCAAGAGACAGAAAATGAGAGAGATCTAGGAGTAAACATACTGGCAGATTTGTCTCCATAAATACATATAAATGGCATAGTAAGGGCAGCATATGCATTCTTATCAAATGTAAGGGTAGCCTTCAGGCACATGGACAAGGAAATGTTCAGAAATATTTATGTAACGTATGAGGCCAAAACTCGAATATGCAGCCCCCTTTTGGAATCCACACTTGAAAAAGCACATAGCTAAGCTTGAAAAAGTTCAAAGACATGCCACGAAACTGGTGCCAGAAATACGCAATCTCAGTTATGATGAGAGGCTGAGGGAATTAGACTTACCATTACTCGAAACTAGAAGATTGAGGGTGGATATTGTGACAGTCTTTAAATTCCTTCATGGTTATGATAGAGTGGATAGGGATCGATATTTTGATATGGCTGGCTCTAGAACTAGAGGTCATAGTTTGAATCTTCGTAAGAAAACTTCTTTGCAGGATGTAAGGAAATACTTTTTCAGTGTAAGAGTAGTTGATAATTGGAATTGGCTAAGCGAGGAGGTAGGTAATGGTATCTCAATCCATAGTTTTAAGGACAGGTATGATAAGTATCACTAAGTATAAAATGGAACCGATGAGGAGACGGGAAGATACGAGCTTTGGGCTCTTTCCCGTAAACACAATTAGGAAAGTACAATTAGGTAAGTACACAGACCAGAGAGGGGGAGTGACTTAATGTTCAGAATTACAGATGCATGGGAAGCATCAGAAGTACTATGCAATTGTAAAAATGACTTGTCTTTGTCACAATTTAAAAAAAATGTGATATATATATATATATATATATATATATATATATATATATATATATATATATATATATATATATATATATATATATATATATATATATATATATATATATATATATATATATATATATATATATATATATATATATATGAATGGTTATGCCTTCATAAGGAAATTGCAAGAAGTTTTGAGGCCCTTAGTGGTTTCGAGTGTATTTATCTACTACTCACCCTCTGAGGAATTCCTCTAGAGATGAGTAGTAGATAAATACACTTGAAAGCACTAAATATCACAAAACTTCTTTCAATTTCCTTATGTAGCCATAACCATTCATATTTATGATTACCTAATTGTGTTTACGGGAAAGAGCCCAAAGCTCGTATCTTCCCGTCTCCTCATCGGTTCCATTTTATACTTAGTGATACTTATCATACCTGTCCTTAAAACTATGGATTGAGATACCATTACCTACCTCCTCGCTTAGCCAATTCCAATTATCAACTACTCTTACACTAAAAAAGTATTTCCTTACATTCTGCAAAGAAGTTTTCTTACGAAGATTCAAACTATGACCTCTAGTTCTAGAGCCAGCCATATCAATATATCGATCCCTATCCACTCTATCATAACCATGAAGGAATTTAAAGACTGTCACCATATCCCCCCTCAATCTTCTAGCTTCGAGTGATGGTAAGTCTAATTCCTCAGCCTCTCATTATAACTGAGATTGCGTATTTCTGGCACCAGTTTCGTGGCATGTCTTTGAACTTTTTCAAGCTTAGCTATGTGCTTTTTCAAGTGTGGATTTCAAAAGGGGGCTGCATATTCGAGTTTTGGCCTCACATAGGTTTCATAAATATTTCTGAACATTTCCTTGTCCATGTGCCTGAAGGCTACCCTTACATTTGATAAGAATGCATATGCTGCCCTTACTATGCCATTTATATGTATTTATGGAGACAAATCTGCCAGTATGTTTACTCCTAGATCTCTCTCATTTTCTGTCTCTTGAAGTCGTATTCCAGCTACCGAGTAGTCAAGCTTGAGCCTTCTTGCACTTGTACCCATTCTCATTACTTTACATTTTGAAGTATTGAATTTCATTAGCCACTTTTCTGACCACTCGTGCAGATTATTTAGATTCTCCTGAAGTTCTCTACTATTGTTCTCGTTTCCTACTTTCTTCACAATCTTTGCATTATATGCAAGCATATTCATGAATGAATTTACAGACTCTGGTAGGTCATTTACATATACAAGGAAGAAAAGTGGCCCTAAAACTGAACCCTGTGGAACTCCACTACTAACTCTTCTCCATTCAGACACTGAGTGTATTACTATAACCCTCTGTTCCCTTCCTTCTAAGTAAGTTTTTATCCATTCCAAAACATTTCCACCTATTCTAGCCATTGCTTGCAGCTTCCTAATAAGTCTCCCATGTAGAACAGTGTCCAACGCTTTCTGGAAGTGTAGGAATATGCAATCTGCCCAGCCCTCTCTTTCCTGTAAGATTCGGCTTACCTCATCATAAAATTCTAATAAGTTTGTTACTGTTGATCTACCTCCTCTGAAGCCATGTTGCCTCACTGACAAAAAGTTGAAGGATTCCAAGTGAAGAGAGATATGTTTCCTTAGTAGTTTCTCCATAACTTTGCAAACTATGTTGGTCAAGGAAACTGGTCTATAGTTCAGAGCCGTATCCCTCCTTCCCTTTTTGAAGATAGGTATCACATTTGCTTGTTTTGAGCATCTTGGAATCTCCCCTTACTCCAGTGACTCTTTAAATATGTTACTTAGTGCCACTGATATTGAGCTTGCACATTTTTTAAGCTCATGAGGGGATATGTCATCATGACCTGTAGCTTTATGAACATCTGTGTGTGTGTGTGTGTGTGCGCGCGTGCGTGCGTGCGTGTGTATGTGTGTGTGTGTGTGTGTGTGTGTGTGTGTGTGTGTGTGTGTGTGTGTGTGTGTGTGTGTGTGTGTAAGTAAATTGAAAGAAGTTATGACATCCTTAGTGATTTCGAGTGTATTTATCTACAATTCCTCTTCAGAAGAATTCCTCTAAAGATGAGTAATAGATAAATAATTTCGAAACAACTAAGGATCTCAAAATTTTCTTTAAAAAATTCACGTATTCCTCGTGAAATAGAATTATATATATATAATATATATATATATATATATATATATATATATATATATATATATATATATATATATATATATATATATATATATATATATATATATATATATATATATATTCCATAATTGTGACCAAGACACAAGTCATTTATTACATTTGCATAGTGCTTCTGATGCTTCCCATTCAGTTGTCAACTATTCTTACATTAAAATGATACTTTCTTACATCCCTCAAAGAAGTTTTCTTACAGTGCTGCAATCTATGACCACGAATTCTAGTGCCACCTATATCAAGGTATTTCTCTCAATCAACCCTGCCAAAGCCATGCTGGAATTTAAAAACGATTACCATATCCCCCTTCTGTGTTTCAGCCTCAAGTGGTTTTAAATCTAACTCCTTCAGCCTTGCCTAGTAACTAAGATTTCATTTCTCTTTCCCCAGCTTCGTTAGCATGTCTATAAACTGTCTAAAGTTTGTTCATTTTTTAAGGGTAGATATCTTAAGAGTGCTGCATTTTCAAGCTTATACCTCATATAAGTCTTGTAACTGTTTCTGAACATTTCTTTGCCCGAATGCCTGAAGGTCGCCCTTGTATTTGCTAAGAATGTGTACGTTGCCTTTTCTATACCATTTGTATCCATTTTACAAGCTAAATCCGTCAAGACAATGACACCTAGATCTCCTTCATGCCTAGATTCTAGAATTGACTCTCCTGTTATTAAATACCTAAACATGGTTTGTCTTGTACTCATTCTTATTTCTTTACATAAGGAGTTTTAAATCTCATTAACCACTTATCTGAGCACTCACATAGACCACTGAGGTATTCTTGAAGTTCTCTACTGCTAGTTTTATCTTTTACACTCACAGTCTTTAAATCCATATAGGTGAACTATAACTTCCCATCTTATGGTCACCTTTATTGTTTTACTGAATGTGTTTACCTAAATGTGTTCGCAGGAAAGAGCTCTATGCGTGTCACTCCCAATATCTTGGTCTATTTCATATTTTGTTTTTACGTACTAATTCTACTCATATCTTAATATAAAACTATGAATGCATTTAACATGTACCATTTCCTTGCTTATTGAATTCCAATTGTCATCTATTCTTACACTGCAAGAGTACATCCTTACATCCTTCAAAGAAAGTTTCTAACGAAGCTTCAACCTATGACCTCTAGTTCTAAAGCCACCCATATTAAAGTATCGATTCCTAAGCAGATAGTCATAACAATGCAAGAATTTGAAACCTTTAACTTTTAACATATCCCCCTCTTTTTAGCTTCAAGAGTTGTTAAGCCCTTCCTCTGAATGAGACTATGTGTCTCTGTCACCGACTTTGTAGTATGTCTCTGATCATTCTCTAAAGTGTTTATATTTTTTAAAGCAGATCCCAGGAGCATGCTGCATAATCAAGTTTAGGCCTCACATATATTGTATACATATTTTTAAACATTTCTTTGTCCAAATGCCCGAAGACCATTTTGCTGTGTGCTAAGAAAGCTTATGCTGCCTTTACTATCCTCTGTATATACATATCCGGAGACAAATCAAGATCTACTTCGTTCACAAATTCTTTGAGTTTCACTCCAGCTATTGAATAGCCAAAGCTGGCCCTCTTTGCACTCTTACCAGTTCTCAGTACTTGACATTTTGAAACATTGAATCTCATTAGCCTTTTGTCTGACCACTAATGCAGATTATTTAGGTCTTCCTGAAGTTCTTTAAGTTTCGTCTTGAACAGTCTTTACAATCTGTGCATCATCTGCAAACATATTTAAAAGTACTTTTACAATCTTTGGTAGATCAGCTACACATATAAGGAATGGAAGTGACCCCTACAGAACCCACTGCTAACCTTCCTCCAGTCACATTGTGTGTCTTATTCTGATGCTCTGCGCTCCCTTCCTTCTAAGTATGTTATTATCCACTTAAAGACATTTGGTCTTATATTTGCCTCTACTTGCAGTTGTTTAACGAGTCTCCAAAGTTGACCTGTATCAAATGCCTTCAAAAAATCTTTGAATGTGTAATATACCCAGCCCTCTCTTGTAAAAGTAGGCTTGCCTCGTCATAATATTTCAATAACTGTATTAGCACAGACCTAACTTCTCTTAAGCCTTGTTGCATCACTGACAAAAAATTGAAGGCGTCAAAGTAAAGAAAAATCGTATTTTCTGGGTAGCTTTCTCCATAATTTTGCAAACTATGCTTGTCAATAACACAGTCCTATTATTTAGAACTGCGTCTCTCTCTCTCTCTCTCTCTCTCTCTCTCTCTCTCTCTCCTCTCTCTCTCTCTCAGCTCCTCTCTCTCTCTCTCTCTCTCTCTCTCTCTCTCTCTCTCTCTCCTCTCTCTCTCTCTCCCTCTCTCTCTCTCTCTCTCTCTCTCTCTCTCTCTCTCCCTCTCTCTCTCTCTCTCTCTCTCTCTCCTCTCTCTCTCTCTCCTCTCTCTCTCTCTCTCTCTCTCTCTCTCTCTCTCTCTCTCTCTCTCTCTCTCTCTCTCTCTCTCTCTCTCTCTCTCTCTCTTTTTTTTTTTTAAAGACGGATACCAGTATTCACATATATGAAGCACAGTACTGCAGATAGTGGTGCATCACATTTCTAAAGTACATAAGTTAATATATCACCAGTCCTTATAATTTCATAAGCTTCTAATTCCATCAGTGTTCTGTATACATATGTTGCTGAAAAAAAAAATGAAGATCTCCTAATACTGGGCCCCTGTTCTCCCATCTCTGCAATTTGAGGGGGTGAAGTATTCCCTATTGTAAATACCGACAGAAACTTCTTTATCAGTTCATAGCAGATCTCTTTATTTGCTTGAGTACTGCTTCCGTCTGCCCTTTCCAACTTTAAAACTTGTTCTTTGACTTAGTTTCCCACTGACAAAGCTATGGAAATGTTTGGGATATTCTCAGATCTCTTGGCAATAGCTTTAATGCCATCTCAGCTTTTCCTTTTACTAAGTACTCTTTCATTATATTCCGTGAATCTATGCTGTGTAATTGCCTAATTGTGGTTACAGGACAGAGCACTATTCTCGTAACTCCCCATCTCCTGGTATGCTCCATTTTTATACTCATTGATACTTATAATATTTTTCTTAAAACTATGAACTGAATTAGCATTTAATACCTCCTAACTAAGAGAATTCTTATCATCAACAATTCTAACACTAATAAAGTGGTTCCTTTCATTCTACATAGAAGTTTTCTCACAAAGCTAATATTAAACTATGACCTCTAGTTTTAGAGCCAGCCATATTAAAATATCTATACCTATCCTCTCTCTCAAAACCAGGAAAGAATTTAAAAACCGTCACCCTCAGCCTCTCCTCGTAACTGAGATTGCATATTTCTGGCACAAATTTCGTAGCATGTCTTTGAACTTTTTCCAGCTTATTTATATGCTTTTCCGAGTGTGGATTCCAAAAGGGTACTGCATATTCAACTTTAGCCTCACATGAGTTACATCAATATTTCTGAACATTTCCTTGTGCATGTGTGTAAAGGTTACCCTTTCATTTACTAAGAAAGCATATGCAACCTTTATTATGCCTTGTATAAGCATTTCCGAAGATAAGTCTGCCAATATGTTTACTCTTAGATCTCTCTCATTCTCAGTCTCTTGAAGTTTTGCACCTGCTAATAAGTACCTAAACTTTGGCCTTCTTACACTTGTACCCATTCTCATCACCTTTCATTATGAAGTATTAAATTTCATTAGCCACTTTTCTGACCTCTCATTCAGACTATTTAGGTCTTGCAGAAATTCTCTACTCTTATTCTTGTATCTTTCTTTCACAATCTGTACTTCATCTGCAAATATATTCATAAATGAATTTACAAACTCTGGTAGGTTATTTACATATAGCAGGAACAAAAGTGGCCCTAAAATTGACTCCTGTGAAACCCCACTAATAACCCTTCTCCATTCAAACACTGAATGTCTTACTCTAACCCTCTGTTCCCTTTCTTTTAAGTAAGTTTCTATCCAATCCAAGACATTTTCACCTATTTTTACTATTACTTGCAACTATTTAGTGTTTCCCTTGGGAGATCATATCAAATGCCTTCTTAAAATATAGGAATATGCAATCCACCCAGCCCTCTCTTTCTTGTAAGATCTGGATTACCTCATCATAAAAATCCGATTAGTTTGTTGCTGTAGATCTGCCTTTTCTGAAGCAGTGTTGTCTCCCTAACAAAGAGTTGAAGGATTCCAAATGAAGAAAGATGCATAATCTTAGTAGCTTCTCCATGTCTTGCAAACATGCTTATCAATAAACAGGCCTATTGTTTAGAGTTGTATCTCTTCTTCTTCCCATTTCGAAGATGGGTACCACGTTCTATTGCTTCCAACATCTTGGAATCTCCCCAGATTCCAGCAACTTTTTCAATATGTGTCATAGCGACGCCAATCTTGGTTTAGCGCATTTCTTAAGTACATAAGGGGATATGTCATCAGGACCTGTAGCTTAATTGGCATTTAGCTCCACCCACGTTTTGCATACCTATGTAGCTGAATAAAATTATTAACTCTGATAACACCCCATGATCTTTTATTGCTGCAATCTGAGAGTGGAATATTTTCTACTGTAAATACTGACTGACATTCCGCGCGCGCGCGCGCGCGCGTGTGTGTGTGTGTGTGTGTGTGTGTGTGTGTGTGTGTGTGTGTGTGTGTGTGTGTGTGTGTGTGTGTGTGTGTGTGTGTGTGTGTGAGTGTGTGTGTGTGTGAGAGAGAGAGAGAGAGAGAGAGAGAGAGAGAGAGAGAGAGAGAGAGAGAGAGAGAGAGAATGCACAGTAATGACATTTTAAGTGAGCTTTAAAATGGGGTGTCTGCTTTACCAGACGTTCAGTTGGAGATGAAAAGCATCAAGTGAACATATTCCTAGGTTACTAATTGTTTATGCAATATATAATGAAAAACAAAGTTTTATATATTGGAGAGTAAATACCTATGGAATTGCAAATCAGTCTCTTAGAAAAGAAATTTACTAAAAGACTGTAAACATGAAAGACATTCAGGCCATGATATCAATCTATTAAACTCTCAGAAACTGCAGACTTTGAAAAACTTTGAAAAACTGCAACATTTAAGGAACTCTTAAGCACTGCAAACATGAAGAATATGATTCCATGTCTTACTAATGTGAGTGAAATATAATAAAACAAAATCGTATTTATTCATCTGTTGTATCAAGTATAGTTTTTAGTTGAGGAAAGTGGAGGGAGAGTATGGAGAGACACTTTCACAATTGCTTAATAGGACTAATTTATTTTTCTGTTGAATATTTATGTAAAATGCGAATTGCACTTTTCTCTCTCTCTCTCAAAAAAAAAAAAACCCTTAGGTTATATAAAATGCTGAAAGGAACAAAGCCATTGTTTTAAATGTAGTTTTCCATATGTGTGTGTGATTACCTTATTGTGATTACCTAATTGTGTTTACGGGAAAGAGCCTAAAGCTCGTATCTTCCCGTCTCCTCATCGGTTCCAATTTATACTTAGTGATACTTATCATACCTGTCCTTAAAACTATGGATTGAGATAGCATTAACTACCTCCTCGCTTAGCCAATTCCAATTATCAACTACTCTTACACTGAAAAAGTATTTCCTTACATCCTGCAAAGAAGTTTTCTTACGAAGCTTCAAACAATGACCTCTAGTTCTAGAGCCTGCCATATCAAAACATCGATCCCTATCCACTCTATCATAACCATGAAGGAATTTAAAGACTGTCACCATATCCCCCCTCACTCTTCTAGCTTCGAGTGATGGTAAGTCTAATTCCCTCAGCCTCTCATCATAACTGAGATGACGTATTTCTGGCACCAGTTTCGTGGCATGTCTTTGAACTTTTTCAAGCTTAGCTATGTGCTTTTTCAAGTGCGGATTCCAAAAGGGGGCTGCATATTCGAGTTTTGGCCTCACTTAGGTTACATAAATATTTCTGAACATTTCCTTGTCCATGTGCCTGAAGGCTACCCTTACAGTTGATAAGAATGCATATGCTGCCCTCACTATGCCATTTATATGTATTTCTGGAGACAAATCTGCTAGTATGTTTACTCGTAGATCTCTCTCATTTTCTGTCTCTTGAAGTTGTACTCCAGCCACCGAGTAGTCAAACTTGAGCCTTCTTGCCCTTGTACCCATTCTCATTACCTTACATTTTGAAGTATTGAATTTCATTAGCCACTTTTCTGACCACTCGTGCAGACTATTTAGATCTTCCTGAAGTTCTCTACCATTGTTCTCGTTTCCTACTTTCTTCACAATCTTTGCATCATCTGCAAACATATTCATGAATGAATTTACAGACTCTGGTAGGTCATTTACATATACAAGGAAGAAAAGTGGCCCTAAAACTGAACCCTGTGGAACTCCACTACTAACTCTTCTCCATTCAGACACTGAGTGTCTTACTCTAACCCTCTGTTCCCTTCCTTCTAAGTTAGTTTTTATCCATTTCAAGACATTTCCACCTATTCCAGCCATTGCTTGCAGCTTCCTAATAAGTCTCCCATGTGGAACAGTGTCAAACGCTTTCTGGAAGTCTAGGAATATGCAATCTGCCCAGTCCTCTCTTTCCTGCAAGATTCGGCTTACCTCATCATAAAATTCTAATAAGTTTGTTACTGTTGATCTACCTCCTCTGAAGCCATGTTGCCTCACTGACAAAAAGTTGAAGGTTTCCAAGTGAAGAGAGATATGTTTCCTGAGTAGTTTCTCCATAACTTTGCAAACTATGCTGGTCAAGGAAACTGGTCTGTGTATGTATGTATGTATGTATGTATGTACAGTAAGTATAATTACCTAATTGCAATTACCTAATTGTACTTTCGGGAAAGAGCCCTAAGCTCGTAATTTCCCATCTCATGGTCGGTTCCATTTTGCACTTAGTGATAATTATCATACTTGCCCTTAAAACTATGGATTGAGTTAGCATTAACTACCTCCTTGCCTAACGAATTCCAATTATCAACTACTCTTACACTGAAAAAAAGTTCTTTCATACATCCTGCAAAGAAGTTTCTAACGAATCTTCAATCTATGACCTCTAATTCTAGTGCCAGCCATATCAAAATATCGATCCCTATCCACTCTGTCATAACCATGAAGGAATTTAAAAGCTATCACCATATCTCCTTTCATTCTTCTAGCTTCGTTTGTTGGTAAGTCTAATTCCCGCAGCCTCTCCTCATAACTGAGATTGCGTATTTCTGGCACTAGTTTCGTGGCATGCCTTTGAACTATTTCCAGCTTATCTATGTGCTTTTTCAAGTGTATATTCCAAGTGGGGGCTGCATATTCAAGCTTTGGCCTCACATAGGTTACATAAATATTTTTGAACATTTCCTTGTCCATGTGCCTTAAGGCTACCCTTACATTTGCTAAGAAAGCATATGCTGCCCATTTTATGCCATGTACAGTATATGCTATTTCTGGAGACAGATCTGCCCGTATGGTTGCTCCTAGATCTCTCTCATTCTCTGTCTCTTGAAGTTCTGCTCCTGCCATTTGGTAGTCAAGCTTGGTCCTTCTTGCCCTTGTACCCATTCTCATTACCTTACATTTAGAAGTATTGATTTTCATTAGCCACTTTTCTGACCACTCATGCAGATTATTTAGGTCTTTCTGAAGTTCTCTACCTTTGTTCTCATCTACACTCTTCACAATCTTTGCATCATCTGCAAGTATATACATGAATGAATTTACAGACTCTAGTAGGTGATTTATTTTTTTTATGAGTTTGAAACCGGGAAAGGCAAAAACTGCCCTCACCAATAAAGTCCCGGTCACGAGAAAACACCAAGACGAAGGAAAAGAAAAGGTTAAGGATGAGGCATAGAAAAGGTAATGTTGCACAAAGGAAAACAACGGACAAAAAAAAACAGTCAAAGTATAGAGGAACTACAGATATGGAGAATTAGGCCCTGAGATGACAATAGATCCACTTTTGAAGGATGATAAGTCATAAGAATTAGGAATGACAGAAGGAGGAGGAGAATTCCAGAGTCTGGAGGTAGATGGGAAGAAGCAGTCGCTGCACCGACCAATTCGCTAGCTACAAATCTCCACACAGTACCTGTGAGATGGGGCCGCTTGGCGAGTGTTACGCTGTCTCGGCAGTGAGGGAGGGTTGCAACTCACTACCTCATCAAAGCAGCGATGGAAGTAGTAGTGATTGAAAAGAGAAAGGGAAGATACCTTACAGCAAAGAGAGAGAGAATCCAGATTAGAAGTAAAACAAGGATCAATAATGAGACTGACTGCCTTAGATTCAACCCTATCAAGGAGATAAGTATAAGAAGAAGTACCCCAGATTTGTGAGCAGTATTCTAAGCAGGGACGGATAATACCTTTATAGATTTTAAGTAACTGTAAAGAGGAAAAATAATGACGAAAATGAAACAACCCCCGATTTTTTGGATGAAGATTTAGAAATTTGGATTATGTGATTCCTCCAAGACAAGTTAGAGGCTATAGGGAGTCCTAATATGTTGATAGAATTAAGAGGGTAAATTTCGTTAGTTTCGAAGACAATGCGATTATCAGGAGGAGAAGAGGATAAAGAGGTAGCCAGAAACTGTGTCTTGTAGGCACTGAATTTAAATAAATTTTGAGTGCCCCACTCAGATGCCCTCTGCAAATCGGAGTTGAGAGTAGAAGAAAGAGTGAAATGAGACTGACTACGAGTAGCAAATGAAGGTTGAGAAGAAAAGGCAGAAGAAAAGTGAAAGGTACAATCATCAGCAAAGGCATGAAGAAGAGAGGAAGATGGGGATTGTAGAAGATCATTGATGAAGAGAAGGAACAAAGTAGGTGAAAGAACAGAGCCCTGTGGAACACCACTGGTAACAGAGAAAGGCTTAGATGTCGCACCATCAACAACTACAGATATAAAACAGTCAGAATGAATACTGGAAATCAGAGAACAGAAAGAAGGGGTAAAGCCATAGGCAGGGAGTCTGGCCAACAGAGCCTTGTGCCAGACTCTGTCAAAAGCCTTAGAGATATCAAGGACGACGACAAAGGATTCCCCATAGTTCCTCAGAGAAGATGACCTTACATGAGTAAGATAGGACAGGAGGTCACCAGTGGATATTGCCTTGCGGAAGCCGTACTGGAACAAAAGTGGCCCAAAAAACTGAACCCTGTGGAACTCCACTGCTAAACCTTCTCCATTCAAACACTTAGTGTCTTTCTCTAACCCTCTGTTCCCTTCCTTCTAAGTTAGTTTTTATCAATTCGAAAACATTTCCACCTATTCTCACAATTGTTTGCAACTTCTTAAGAAGTCTCCCATGTGGTACCGTGTCAAATGCTTTCTGGAAGTCTAGGAATGTACAATCTGCCCAGCCCTCTCTTTCCAGTAAGATTCGTGTGTGTGTGTGTGTTTACCTAATTGTAGTCTCAAAAAAGACCGTTCTATATCTGTAGTTGTTGATGGCGTGACATCTAGCCCTTTCTCTGTTTCCAGTGGTGTTCCACAGGGATCTGTTCTTTCACCTACTCTCTTCCTTCTCTTCATCAATGATCTTCTACAATCCCCATCTTCCTCTCTTCTTCATGCCTTTGCCGATGATTCTACCCTTCACTTTTCCTCTGCCTTTTCTTCACAACCTTTATCTGTTACTCGTAATCAATCTCGTATCACTCTTTCTTCTACTCTTAACTCCGATTTGCAGAGAGTATCTGAATGAGGCACTCAAAAGCTAGTTAAATTCAATGCCTTCAAGACACAGTTTCTGGCTATCTCTTTATCTTCTTCTCCTCCAGATAACCCTATTGTCTTTGAAACTAATGAAATTTACCCTCTTAACTCTATCAGTATATTAGGAATCCATATAGCCTCTAACTTGTCTTGGAGGAATCACATAATCCAAATTTCTAAATCTTCATCTAATAAATTGGGGGTTTTGTTTCGTTTTCGTTATTACTTTTCCTCATTGCAGTTACTTAAAATTTATAAAGGTCTTATCTGCCCCTGCTTAGAATACTGCTCACACATCTGGGGTGCTTCTTCCTTTACTTATCTTCTTGATAGGGTTGAATCTAAGGCAGTCAGACTCATTAATGATCCTTCGCTTACTTCTAACCTGGATTCTCTCTCTCTTCGCAGTAAGGTATCTTCCCTTTCGCTTTTCTATCGCTACTACTTCCATCGCTGCTCTGATGAGTTGGCGAGTTGCATCCCTCCTCCACTGCTGAGGCCGCGTAATGCTCGCCAAGCGGCCTCATCTCACAGGTACTGTGTGGAGATTTGTAGCTCGCGGATTGGTCGGTGCAGCGACTGCTTCTTCCCATCTACCTCCAGACTCTGGAATTCTCTTCCTCCTTTTGTCTTTCCTAATTCTTATGACCTTTCATCCTTCAAAAAGCAGATCTATTGTCATCTCAGAGCCTAGTCCTCCATATCTCTGGGTCCTCTTTACTTTGACTGTTTTTTCTGTCTGTCATTTTCCTTTGTGTGACATTACCTCATCTCTGCCTTGCCCTTAACCTTTTTCTTTTCCTTCGTCTTGGTATTTTTTCATGCCTGGGCCTTTGTTGATGAGGGCAGTTTCTGCCTGTCCTGGTGTCATACTCTTAAAAAAAAAAAAAAAAAAATTGCCATCTTCTGATTGGTTTACTTTTTATTATTCCCTGACACTTATCATATCTATCCTTAAAACCATAAATGCATTTAGCATTTACTGCTTCCTCGCTCAGTGAATTTAAGTTAAAACTATTTTACACTTAAAAAGAACTTTCTTACATCCTTCAATGAAGATTTCCTGTGAAGCTTTAAACTGTGACCTGTAGGTCTACAGCTACACATAACAAAATGTTGTTTCCTGTCCACTGTGTCAGAACTATGAAGGAATTTGTAACCATTCCCTTATCCCCTCTTCATTATTGCATCCAGTGATGGTAAGTCTAACTCCCTCAGCCTTTCGACATACCCAGGATTAAGTATTTCTGTCACCGACTTTGTAGCTTGTCTCTGAACTTTCTCCAGGTCGTGAAAATGCTTTTTCAAGTCAGTTGTCAAAAGGGCTCTGCATATTCAAACCATGGCTGCACATAAGTCACGTTAATATTTCTGAACATTTTCTTGCCCATGGGCTCGAAGCCCACCCTTATGTTTTCTAAGCATAAAATTCCTTAACTATGCCATTTATAACATTACTGGTAACAGATCTGCCAATGTATTTATAATACATACATTTCATTCTCTGTCTCTTGGAATGCGCCTGCTATTGAGTACCCAAACTTGTACTTTCTTGCACTTTTGCCCATTCTTATTACTTTACATTTTGAAGTATTGAATCTCATTAGCCACTTCTCTGACCACTCATGCAGACTATTTAGGTCTTCCTGAAGTTCTTTACTATTATTCTCATCCTTTAATTTCTTTGCAGTTTCTTCATTATCTGTAAATATTTAAATATTCATTTTCTTTCTTTGGCAGGTAATTTACATACTGTTTATAAGAATAGTGACCATAAAATAGATTTCTAAATAAGTTTTTTTCCACGCCAAGACATTTCCTCCTATACTTGCTATTACTTCCAGCTTCTTAATAAGTCTTCCATGTGGCACTGCATAAAATGTCTTCTGATAATCTAAGTGTATAAAATATGCCAATCCCTCTTTTTTTCATCATTAAACTTGAGTGAGTTTGTTAGCGTAGAATTGCCATCTCTGAAGCCATGCTGTTTCACTGACAAAAAGGGACTCTTAAGTGAAATGTCTTTTCTCTATAGTTTCTGCATAACTTTGTATACCATGCTAGTCAATGAAACAAGCCTACAGTTTTGAATTGTGTCTCTTCTTCCCTTTCTGAATACTGTATAGTTACCATGTTCGCTTGTTTGCAACGTCTTGGAATCTCCTTATATTTCACAGACTTCTGAAATATGATGCATAATCACACTGATAATGGTTCACTACATTAACTAACTAAATAAGAGGATACGCAATCAGGCACCATAGCTTTATAAGCATCTGATTCCATCAACACTTTGTTTACTTCTGTAGGTGGGACGATAATGTTCTCCAATACTGATCTCTGATCTTTCATCTTTGCAATATGAAGGGGTGGACATATGTATGTTTATGTAATTTACCTAATTGTACTCGCTGTTCGTTACTTCCAGTCTCGTGGTTGGCGTCGTTATTTGACTCATTAGCCCTTGCCATGTCTTCGTTTAAAAATGTGAATGAATATAACGTTTACAAAATCTTCACTGAGTGACTTCCTATTATCAACTTTTCTTACACTCATATTACTCTTTCTTTAGTGTTCAACTTCGATTTACAGAGAGTATCGGAATTGTGGCACCCCAAATTTAGTAAAATTTATTGCCTCTCCTTGTGATAGCCCTATCGTCTTGGAAAAAAAGAAAATATCCTCTTCATTCTAAAAACACCTTAGGAATTCACATAGCATAGTCTCAAACTTGTCTTGGAGGAGTCACATAATTCAATTTGTAAATTCATCTAAGAAATTGGGAGTTCCTTTTCGTTTTCGTCTTTACTTTTCCTCTTGTCAGTTGCTGAAAATCTATAAAGATCTTACCAGTCCCTGCTTAAATTACTGCTCTCTCACCTGGGGTGTTTTGTCTTGACTTTGCTCTTCTAATCTAGATTCTTTTTCTCTTTGCTGGAAATTATCATCTGTTTTGCTTTTCTATAGGTACTACTTCCTTTATTGCTCTGATGAGATTGGAAGGTACATTGTACATCCCTCCCACCGCTGGTGAGTCCATGTAATACACGCCAAGCAGCCTCGTCTCACAGATACTTTTGATTTGTAGCTTGGGGATTGGTCAGTGCAGTGACTGCTTCTTTTCTTCCACCTCCATCGTATGGAATTCTTTTCTTCCCTCTGTATTCCTCAACACTTATGGCCTTTCTCTCTTCAAAAAGCTGAACTATTATAATTTCAACGCCAAATCCTGACATTTTAATAGGGCTTCATTACTTTGACTATTTTCTCAGCCTGTCCTATGCTTATTGTTTATCATTCATTCATTTCTACCTTGTCCATAAGCTGCTACTTTTTCTTCTCAGTGTTTTCTTGGTATGCGGGCTTGATAAGAGCAATTTTTTTGCCCTTCCCTGTGTCACACTCATAACAAAAAAGTTGAAAAGATAATGTTATCTAATATTGATCTCTGTTCTTTCCTCTCTGCATTATGAGAGGGTGGATGGAGAATTTTCTATTGCAAAGAATGATTGAATTTGTTCAGTTCTATGCAGATCTCGTCATCTATCTCAACAATGCTTCCGTCGGACTTTTACTTTTCCAGTTTTAAAACTTGCCTTTAGGCTTTTAATTTCCCTCTGTTTTTGGTCAATTCATGTTGTCAGATTTTTATGAGCGCTCAAGAAGGATATGAGAGGGCTGACGGCCTTAAGCTGGTCTTCATAACTAGAGGTTTGCGTACAGTCACAAAAGCATTTGTCATGACTCCGCTATGTCACTTATAGCAATCAAAATTTTTACATATTCTGTAGTGGTATAGTGGTAGACATATATGTAATTGAATGTTACTTGGTAGGACATTAGACGATACCTAACTATATATATAATGTATATGTATAGTACAGATTACAGTGCCAATTAATAATCAGTGTTATGGGATCTTTTATCATCTGTGGTTTCTTATTTCACTGAAAATATCCAAAGCCTTTAAAGAATATTATTTGTGGACAGAAGTACACTTATAGTCATTTTGTGATTCTTGGTTTATAGTAAATGGTTTTATGTTTATTCCAAAGGCATTGGTTCCACCTTCATATAGCCAACACTGTTAATGAATTTCATACTCTTTGGGCATTTATACATTTTATAAAGTTAATTTATGCCATTCAAGTTCTTTTTGAGCTGTGGTATTTTAACTATGCATTTATTTATCAGCGTTGGTACCAGCTGCCCCGACTGCAGCGAGTGGTGATCTTGATGCTTGGTGCAGCACTCTTGGTAGCCATTACTTACGTCATTGTAAATCGAACTGATCAGTCTTCAGCTCCAGATGAACCACCAATACCCGTACTTGGAGCAACATTACCACCAGATCATCAACCGGTAAGCATAGTAGTAAAGTATTTGAAGATAAAGATGACAGTATATTGTTTACTTCATATGTACTTAGTCAAAGGTTGGACACGGCAAAACTTCAATTTATCTTCCAATTAGTATATTGCATCCCTAAATATTAATAAGATGAACTGCACTGGATATATCTCTTTTGCCATGATTTAATGATGCTCTCTTCTATAAAAATATAGCAATAATATGATGACAAGTTCAGAATTTCTGTAAACTGATCTATTAATTCTTTTTAGGCATTTATAAGCTATTTCTTTTGAATGAGATCCATCTTAGTTGTTACGGTTTGATGTGACTTTCAATGGCCGAACTTGCTCCAATTTATGTTTCAAATATTTCAAAAGAATATCCTATTTTAAGGAGACCAAAAACTATCTATTTGCTGATATGGTAATCAGATTTTTCTGTGTTCAGCTTAAAAAACAATATACTTATACTATTGCCATGAGGTTGGTTACATAATGATGCACCTTAAGTACAAGGGGTCCCTGTATATGTCGTTTGGTATAAAGTCATTCTGCTGTTATGTCGGTGGCCAGTAAATAATTAATAATTTATTAATAAATTAAGTTTTCAGCCTACCTGGCTGGTGCAGTAAATACAAACTGCATGCGCTGAACAGTATGTGAGTCTGGCAGAAGAATACTCACACAAGATTGTTGTTTATGTATATACTGTATCAAGTTAATCTTTTTATATATTTATTTGTTTATGTATTTGGCTATTTGAAGGAATTAGACTTAATTTATTTACAAAATTACCAAATGCATAACTGTAAATACGATCTTTATTCAAAAAATTGTGTTGAGCTTGGCAGAAGAATAGTCACACAGCAGTGTTGTACTGCATACGTTTATACTGTATCAAGTTAATGGTTTTATTTATTATTTGTATACGTACAGTCACCTCTCCATTTATGTGAGGATAGGACACCTTTTCCCTTATTATTTTTTTTTTTTTGGTGAACCCCTTCATAGCTATTCGACAAAACACAAGCTTATTCTATTTTTCACTAACAAAAAGTAAAGGGATTATATTAATAATCAAAGTAATAGTAAAAGATTATGTTTTATTTTGAATGAAAACTAATCTAATGCAAATAAATTATTCTACAATTAAATTCTATGGAGCATTTATGCACACTAGTAAATAATTCATAATAAACCATTTTAAGATTTACATAATACAGTGTATAATGTCAAGGTAAATACAAATGTTTTAGTTAAGATAACTGTTAAATGAAAAAAAAATCTCCAAGTCATTAATTATTGTTATCAAATTTATTCCATTATGATCACTATTGATATCTTTATATTTCTCAAAGCTTATATATATCAGATAACTACCAAGTTATAAATTGAAATTTCAAATTTGTATTAAAACGGGAAATATTTAGCCATTTTTCCCTACAGTCTTTCAAATTGGAAAAAAGATTTTAATACTGAAGCGGGGAAATTCAGAAAAATTAACTTAAGTATGTATGTACCAGGAACTTTTTAATATCTCTTACCTTGTCACAATGGAGTTCAACATAAAACTGAAGTGAACTGTTTGGGTCATGTCGCCTTTTCTAGGTACTTAGAGTTGAAAATTGTACTGTAAATCATCCCTGCTACTGAAGATCTTAATGCCATTAATCCTTCCTCGATAAGGGCAGTCTCTTTGACCCTTGTCATTGCCGATCAAAGATCAGAGACCGCGCTAAGGAAGGTAGATATTTGCCCTGAAAATAAACATTTAAACTCGTCACCTGCTTCCTGAGAAAAGATAAGAGATTTTCACCTTCGTTTGTTCTTGCCACTGACCGATGGGTGAGTAGATAGGTCAAAAGGAATTCTAAAAGACATAAAGTGAGAAAGAATTATTCATATATATTCTCTACTTATTTCAATATGGTATAAATTACAATGGGAATTTTATTTTTAGTAATAAAATCTGTTCTGAAGTGGAATTGCTTCATGGGCCACCAAAATATCACTGTGGACCCCCAATTTGTTATATTTTGCCTGTGGACCCTCAATTTGTTATATTTTGTCTGTGGACCTCCAGGAATATTACATGGACCTCCAGGGTCCATGTGGACCCCGGTTGAGAACCACTGGTGTAAAGCAAATTTTGCATACTTTAAAGAGTCTATTTCCATAAAGAATAATGTTAATAGACATAGATACGTTACACAAATGTGTATAAACACACTATGCCAAAGAAAAAAGCTAAGTAAAACACATTTTGCAAGTACTTAGCCAAGCTGAAATACATATGTATATTAAAAATATACAAATACAGCATTAAAGATTAACAGATAAACAAATAAAAACTGTGCAGTGAACAAATTAACTCACTCTCTTATGCAGTGGGTAACAGGCATACTGGGATGTGCGTGGCGGCTGTGAGAGGTTGACTTAAGTGATAGGAGAGGGAGGAAAAGAGGAGGGGGAAGCGGGAGAACTAACCCCTATCTGCAAATGTAAACAAAGATAAAATAAAAAATAAACAAAAAGCAACACTAGAAAACTCAACATGCTTCGCATAACTCTAGGAAACGTCACCTTTTTTTTCATTCTGCAATGCCTGATTATAATATTAAAGATACAGTATAACAAAAAAAAAAAAAATTAGCACATTCTACTCACTCTGAATATGGTGAGCAACAGGCATACTGGGATGTGCGTGGTGGCGGTGAGCAGGTGACTTAAGCTGTAGGAGAGGGAGGAGAAGAGGAGGGGGAAATGGGAGAGCTAACCCCTGGTTGTGGTTGGGGGTCATGCTTCTTAGATGTGCGGGGTTGAGGGTCATTAGAATCACTTGTTTTGGATGAGAAGTTGGCATGAAGAGTTGCCTGCCATGCAACCTTCCTCTTTTCTTGCAAAAGGTCATTGTAGCAGGCAACATGTTGCATGACCCTTCGGTACATCAAGCCTGCACGCTCTACATTAGGATCTTTTTTAACCAAAATATCCAAGGCTTTCTTCATATGGTTAAAAAATGCACCCAAGTACTTTGCAGTGAGTGTTTTCATGGGGCTCCCTTGAAGTGTGGCTGCTGTCTCCTTTTCCTCCTCCTCTTCATGTTGTCGCAGTTTTAACTGAATGTTTATAGACTTTCTCACTCTTTTAGTAGTAGGAGCACTTCCACAGTCTTTTACTGGCCATGATAGATAAATAAAAAATATGCAAAAAAGCACATGAAACACATAGTTTACCACAACAACAGTTAGAACAAGCGATATATCCACACAGTATGCTGGGGGAAGAGAGACTGAAGCACATGGCAGCATGGCGGGGAAGTGGCTCCAAGGCGGGTGCTTAGTCACTTAACTGTACCACGTTTTTTCTCTCACTTCTTCTTGCTCGCATTAACCGCGCAGCTCGTATATTTTTACTGTTATTTTGTACACGTGTTAATTCAAACTCGCATAGTCTAAACTCGCATAAATTGAGAGGTGACTGTATTTGGTTCTTTGGAGGAATTAGACTTAAATTATTTACAATTTTACCAAATACACCCAGTTCTTGGAATAACGCAAAAATAGGTTCTCAGAAGTGACGTGTAATGTAAAAATCGCATATTGTAACGAGTCATTTTCCATAAGAAACAATGATAATGGGAATAGATACTTTTCACTTAAAGGGCAACTGAATCAGATGAGCTCACTGCAATACCATTCTCCAACAGTTGCTTCCATCCCTAGTGATGAAGTTTTTGTATAGCAACACTGATTATCTAAGTCAAATTGTTGTAAAATGCAACACAACTAAAGGATATCAAAACATCGTCATATATGACATTATTTTACTGCGAATACTTACATAAAAGGGCAATTTTTTGCTGTTTATGTTTAGATAGAGCCCTTTCCTTTACATCTGGCACCAGCACACGCAAAGTTGCCAGAAATGAGTAAAACAGAAAATCGTCCTCTTCACCCCCTCCCCCATCCCAACCCAGGGTGTACCTTTAAAGGGCAACTGAATTAGATGAGCTCACCACAACACCTCATACCACTCTTCCAACACTTGCTTCCATCCCTAGTTACGAAGTTATCATATAGAAAAGCTGATTATCTAGGTCAAATTGATGTAAAATGCAACACAACGTAAGGATATCAAAACATCGTCATTTATGACATTATTTTACTATGAATACTGTACTTACATAAAAGGGCAATTTTTTGCTGTTTAAAGCTTAGATAGAGCCCTTTCCTTTTACACCTGGCACCAGCACACGTGAAAGTTGCCAGAAATTAGTAAAACAGAAAATCGTCCTTTTCACCCCCTCCCTCCCTCCCAGCCCAGGGTGTCCCCTTAATTCCCATGTAAACATATGCACATGGCAGCAAGGTGGGAAAGTGCCTCCGAGGCAGTTGCTTATTTACTAAAATGAAATTTTTTTTTCGAATTTTTGGCACGGGCGTTATTCATGTATTGTATTTCACATTTTTTTACTATTATTTTTTTTATGGTGTTATTCCAATTTCACGTATCTTAAAAATGCGTAAAAAGCGAACAAAGTGTACATATCCATAAATACAATCTTTCTTATGCAAAAAATTTCAGAGGTTGGCAGAAGAATAGTCATGCGACATTGTTATAAACGTTTATACTCTATCAAGCTAATGTTTTTATTTATTTATTTGTTTATGTATTTGGTTATTTGAAGGAATAAGACCTAATTTATTTACAGAATTACCAAATATGTATTCGTAAATACAATCTCTCTAATGCGAAAAATTGTGTTTAGGTTGGCAGAAGAATAGTCACACGACAGTGTTGTATATGTATATACTGCATCAAGTTAATGGTTTATTTTATTTATGTATTTGGTTATTCGAAGGATGTAGATATAATTTACTCACAAAATTACCAAGTACATAGCCGTAAATGTGATCTTTATGTGAAAAAGTTTGTTGAGGCTGGCAGAATAGTCACAAGACATTGTTGTGTACGTATGTATCAAGTTAATGGTTTTATATATTTATTTATTTATGTATTTGGTTATTTGAAGAAATTAAATTAAATTTATTTACAAAATTACCAAATATAAATTTTGGAGAGAGAGAAACCAAAAGGACAGCACTATAAGAACAATAAGAACGAATTATTAAGAGAAATGCCGTTGTATAGGCTGTGCTTCT
This sequence comes from Halocaridina rubra, assembly GCA_037179515.1. Taxonomy (NCBI): domain Eukaryota; kingdom Metazoa; phylum Arthropoda; class Malacostraca; order Decapoda; family Atyidae; genus Halocaridina; species Halocaridina rubra. The sequence goes on from JAXCGZ010011840.1 coordinate 50,837, forward strand.
CACTCTCTTGTCCGCCATATTGTTTATCGTGCTTATTTGCCGTGGATGCATATTTTCAACTTCAAGATGTTGTAAGTGCTTTGGCTGAATTACTAGCATTGACAGCGCATCCCAATGAGCCTCCTGTTGATTTAAGGAGAGATCAAATAGATTATTTAATGCCTTGAAAATTGGAAAGGGAGAAGGAGAAGCGTTACCCACATGTTCTTGTGCTCATGTGTTGATATTAACCTGTTCGACCCTAAGCTGGATATGGGGCCTGAAGTTATCCAGTTATCCAGATGCAAACCAACCACAGTAGTAAAGGTAAGCAGTACTGCATAGTGTACTTTAACTATTTTTATGTATTAGATTAAGAACTTAGATTATTTTTCTATGTTTTAGAGCAGGGGTCGGCAACCTTTTGCTAACTGTGTGCCGACTTAGGGTTTTAAATCATTCAGTGTGCCAACAGCATACATATTTTTATACAAGTCAAGGTCAATATACCTGTTATATGATATATTTTATATAGTAATGTATACAATAATACTTACCTCAATTGCTACAAAGTAGAAAGAATCAAGGAAATGACATGGTGTGACCCAACGAACACATTGTTGAATTTTGAGAACTGACGCGTGATGCGGCTGAGTGCCATTGGAAATTGCTTGGTGTGCCAAGTGTGGCACGCATGCTGTAGGTTGCCGACCCCTGTTTTAGAGTATTTATTTATAGCATTAGTGGGGACCTAGGTTCGATTTATAAGTGTTCCAACTTAAGTCGAAATCTGTGTTAAGCCAGCTTTCAGGAATGAAACCCTGATGTTAAATGGGGCCCCCCTGTATTATGCTCTACATTTTCATACCAAATACTTCCTTTATTTAAGTAAATGTACCAGTGTTAGTAGTGATATGTCTTTTTCTTTTTTTTAATCTGCTGTGTATGGTGAACATGAGGAGGAATAAGTTAACATATTTCCATATAATTTTATAAGTAAATTTTTTTTTTAGGAAAATAACTTGACTCCTCCACCGCTCCCTCCAGATCTTCCAGTACAAGGTGATAAGTAAGTAAAAAGAATTATTACTGATATAATTATTGTCATTGATAAAATATTTATTATTACTTTGAGGTTTGGATAACAAAAAAATTTCCTTCCTATTTCATTTTTTAGTTGGAGATGGGTAATAGGAATATAGGAGAGGAACTAGCTGGCAACCCCTCTTACTGTATATTTCTTTCTTGAATCAAAACGACTAGGAGAAGAGGTGAGAATGGGTAGGATATAAAGAAGCTCCATCGCTTCAGTTCTGGTGTTCAGTTGTAACTGCCATGCTAACAAGTTTAAAGTATGATTTTATACGTAAAAGAGAATGCTTTGAATATTCCGTTCCAGTTTTACGTCACGGACTCCCTTTTCTACCAAGGGCTAGGATGGTTGCCTTCTTGCAAAGGACTTGTTTTGGCAGACGCAATCATTACCCTGACTGCATTCCCTTGCTAACCTCAGACCGTGACGGGGCGCGAACCCTTGACCTGACGCCTCAAAGTCGCGGACGCTACTGCTTGAGCCATAGTGACTACTAAAGAGGATGCTTTGAATATTATTACAATATAGGAGTATATTTCCCCTCCTACCTTCCAGTATTAGTTTGACTCTGGATGAGACCCTCCATGCACACTTCATTCAGTGCTCCCAGTAACTTTGCCCATTCTTCAATTTTATAGTTTATTGCTACTTTGTATTCAGAACAAGGAGTTGAGTTGATTAGATATACTCAACGTGGTGTTCTGAAGCTACCATGGGCTGGGACAACTGAGGATAGCTCCATTTCTTACCCTTAGTGTTGCCACCAGAGGGTGGAGATTATAGTAATTTTTGTATGCAAAAATGTATATTATCTCTTTTTCAGATATAATAACATAAATAATGAAGAGGATGAAAAGAGAGAAGGCCGAGATCAGATTGTACCGCCACCAGAACTACCTCCAAAACGTAATTACATTTATGTACCTTTTGCTTTTATTTTGTTTTTCCACCAATAATATTATAGAAAACTACGGGAGAAAACAGGGAATTGACGCGATACTGTATATGATTGCCTGATTGTTTATTTGAATCAGAAATTGCGACTTTATTTATATTTCATATTTTTATGTAATTGGAAGTTTATGTTTTATATATAAATCGCATATGGACAACCTTCTTGATCTACCGGGCAAAGAGTTCCCTTGCAAAATGTCAAATTTACCTTTTCCAAAGCGTCATATTTACTTACATTATAATTTTAGATACAGCAGTTGTATAAAGGTAATACTTGATTTAAAAATTAAATTAAAAAAAAATCGACCTGCTAGCCAGATTTTTAATTTTTTTATATAATTTATTTTTATTTACATATTACCAGTATACAACTGCTGTAGCTAGAAATATAATGTAAGAAAATTTGACTTTTGGTGTGAACTTTTGGTCTGAATTAAGATTAAAAATATCTGATGTAGCCCAGAAATATTATAAAACCTTTCCATATGCAAGGTACATATATATTGTTATTAAGGCACCTGTTAACCATTACCATTAATTTTCTCTTTAACTGTACAACATTGATATTGTTGATATTGCCAATTAAAGGTAATGAACGACAAGAAGCAATTGTGCAGGCCATGAAGCATGCTTGGAAGGGATACAAAACATATGCCTGGGGACATGATCACCTGAAACCTATAACAAGAACTCGGGATGATTGGTTGAATCTTGGCCTTACGTTAGTAGATGCCCTCGACACTCTCTGGATCATGGATTTGAAAGAAGGCAAGACATCATTGAGACATTTTTTGCATTTCTATATAACCTGTGTACATTGTGATACAGTATATAGTACAGATCACTATGCAGTCATACAATTTGAGCTCAGTCTTCAAACTAATATTTGCATTAGTCACAAGTATGATTATTTGAATTCAAGATTCTTAATGCTAGGATATATATTTACTGTATATATATATATATATATATATATATATATATATATATATATATATATATATATATATATATATATATATATATATATATATATATATATATATATATATATATATATATATATATATATATATATATATATATATATATATATATATATATATATATATATACCAATTTCTTTATCATTTATATATATGAGGCATGTAGATACATTATTATGCAGTACTTAGCACAGGGACATGTTTAAATGGAAATATACAACATACATAAAGTAAATGTGTTCCAAAATTAATGCAGTACTTGGCTTTCAGAATTTGCTGAAGCAAAAGAGTGGGTGGCGTCGCAGTTAAATTTCAATAGAAATCAAGATGTGAACCTGTTTGAAACGACTATCAGAGTGTTAGGGGGCCTTCTGTCAACATACCACCTTACTAAGGAGCGGCTATTTTTAGACAAAGCTGTAAGGATGCATATATTATCACTTCATTTACTTTCATTATGTTAGGTAGTTTTATTGTTTAACCTGCTCTATCCTGTGGTGGCAGGCATAAAATCAAAGAATAGCCCCAACGTATTCCCTGCGTGTCGTAAGAGGCGACTACATGTGGACGGGGCGAGGGGACTGGGAATCCCCCCCTTGTATTAACCTCACGCGTGACCTCAAAGAAGAAGGGAAGTAGAGGGGAGAGAAACTTCTCCCCAAACTATAGTTTTGTTGTGTCTAAATGTGCGTGGTTGTAGTACAATAGAGAGCAAAAGATGTGAGATTGGATATATGTTTGGTAGGAGGAGGATGGATGTATTGGCATTGTGTGAGACGAAGATGAAAGAAAGGAAAAGGAGAAGTGGCATTTGGTGATGTGACAGGTAGGGTGTCTGGGGTTGAAAGGGGGAAAGCGAGAGAAGGTGTGGCATTATTGCTGAGTGAATGGATGGTAAATAAGGTAGTGGAATGGAAAGATGTGTCATCTAGGCTGATGTGGGTGAGGGCTAGGATAGGTAGGGAATGTTGGGCCTTAGTTAGTGCGTATGGGCCAGGATGTGAGAGAAGTGAGGAAGAGCGGGATGAATTATGGAATGAATTAACTAGGTGTGTGGATGGTCTGTGTAGAAGGAACTATGTAGTTGTGTTGGGTGACTTGAATGCCAGAGTGGGTGATGGAGAGGTAGAAGGTGTTGTAGGAAAGTATAGGGTGGGAATGAGAGTGGCGAGAGACTGTTAGATATGTGTGTGGAGCAAGACTTGGTGATAGGTAATAGTTTTTTCAAGAAGAAGTTAATAAATAAATATACATGGATGAGAGTAGCAAATGGAAGAATGAAAGAAAGAGCATTAATGGATTATGTGTTGGTAGCAAAGAGCATGATTGGTAGAGTGAAAGATGTGCATGCATTTAGGGGTGTGGGTGCTGGGATGTCTGATCATTTTTTGGTTGAAGCAAAAGTGGTAGTAGCAAAAGAGTGGGGAAATACAGTGGGGGGATGTAGAAGGGAAATGGTGAAGGTGGAAGAGTTGAAAAAGCCAGAGAAGAGACGGAAATATCAGGGCGGGTTGAAAGTGGCATATGACAGGGTGAAGGAAAGAGAAGTTGGGGAGTTAGAGGGGGAATGGGGGTTGCTGAAAGAATGTTTTGTGGGAAATGCAAGTGATGTGTGTGGAAAGAGGTTTGTTGGAGGTGGCATGAGGAGGGGCGGTGAGTGGTGGAATGAAGGGGTGAAAATGAAGGTGGAAGAGAAAAAGAGGGCTTTTGAGGAATGGCTGCAGTGTAACAGTAGGGAGAAATATGAAAGATATAGGGAGAAAAATGTGGAAACCAAGCAGAAGGTAGAGGAAGAGAAGAGGTTGGCAAATGTTAGGTGGGCACTGGATATTAGTAGGTCATATGAGGAGAATAAAGAGAAGTTTTGGAAAGAAGTGAAGAGAGTAAGAAAGGTCGGAGCGAGGATGGAAAAGACAGTGAAAGATGTGAATGGACAGATGTTTAGAGGGAACGATGCAAGGAAAAGATGGGCAGAATATTTTGAGTGCTTGCTAAATGTTGAGGAAGATAGAGAGGCAGCTATAGTGGCAGTGGGGGGGTGTTCAAGTGCCAGAAATGGGAGATGAAAATGAGAGAGAGATTACAAGAGAGGAGGTGAAAAGGGCATCGTATGAAGCGAAAGCAGGTAAAGCACCTGGAATGGATGGTGTGAGAGTGGAGATGTTAAAAGAAGGGGGTGTGACTGCATTGGCATGGTTAGTGAGAGTGTTTAATATATGCTTTATGTTGTCAACGGTGCCCGTGGAATGGGTGATTGCTTGTATAGTGCCCCTATACAAAGGTAAGGGAGTTGTGTATGAATTCAGTAATTTTAGGGGTATAAGTTTGAGTGTGGTAGGAAAAGTGTATGGTAGGATACTTATTAATAGGATTAAGGATAAGACAGAAAATGTGATCGTGGAAGTGCAGAGTGGTTTTAGGAGAGGTAGAGGTTGTATAGATCAGCTTTTTATAGTTAGGCAGTTATGTGAGAAATATTTAGCAAAGGGTAAGATGTGTATTATGCATTTTTGGATCTGGAGAAAGCGTATGATAGAGTTGATAGAGAGGCAATGTGGAATGTTTTGAGGTTATATGGGATTGATGGAAAACTGTTGCATGCAGTGAAGAGTTTGTATGAGAGCAGTAGAGCTTGTGTTAGAGTAGGGAATGAGGTGAGTGAGTGGTTTCCTTTGAGTGTGGGACTGAGACAGGGATGTGTGATGTCACCATTGCTGTTCAATTTGTATATTGATGGAGTCATAAGAGAGATGAATGAGCGAGTGCGTGGTCGAGGTTTGAGAATGGTAGATGGGGATGATGATGAGTGGGAGCTGAATCAGTTGTTGTGTGCAGATGATACTGTGGTGGTGGCAGATTCAGAGGAGAAACTGTGTCAGTTAGTGTCAGAATTTGGAATTGTGTGTGAGAGAAGGAAATTGCGAGGGAATGTGGTAAAGAGTAAGGTTATGAGGTGTACAAAAAATGAGGATGGTGCTGGATTGAATGTTATGTTGAATGGAGAGACACTTGAGGAAGTTGATCAGTTTAAGTATTTAGGCTCGGTTATAGCTGCATATGGTGGAGTGGAAGCAGATGTGTGTCACAGAGTGCATGAAGGATGTAAAGTGTTGGGTGCGTTGAAAGGAGTGATGAAGAATAGAGGGTTGGAAATGAATATGTGTTTGAGATGAAATGCCTGAGGAGTATGATTGGTGTATCTCGGGTGGATAGGGTTAGGAATGAAGTGGTGAGAGCAAGAACGGGTGTGAGGAGAGAATTTGCAGACAGAGTAGATATGAATGTTCTGAGATGGTTTGGCCATGTGGAAAGGATGGATGATGAAAGACTGCTGAAAAAGGTGATGAATGCGAGAGATGATGGGAGAAATGCTAGAGGGAGGCCTAGGTTAGGGTGGATGGATGGAGTAAGGAGAGCCCTGAATGATAGGAGAATGGTTGTGAGGGAAGCAAGTGAGCGTGTTAGGAATAGGAATGAGTGGCGAGCTATTGTGACGCAGCTCTGATGAGCATCTGCTGTTACCATGTGGCTGCATCTTACAGAGGTAGCCCTGTGGTAGGGGCAGTAGGAAGAGTTAGCAGTTGTGAAGCGACACAGGTTGTGGAAGAGCCGGGAGGATGGGCTGTGGCACTCCAGCAGTGCCATCTGAATGGTCACTAGCTCCCTTGTCATCACCCAGAGAGCAAAGTAGTCCCCTGATTGTTTTTTTTTTTTTTCATGTTGGCAACCCCCCAGTTGGGGGAGACAGCCAAGGTATATATATATATATATATATATATATATATATATATATATATATATATATATAATATATATATATATATATATATATATATATATATATATATATATATATATATATACTCAGTAATCCCTCGCTATTTCGCAGTTCACATATCGCGGATTCAGTGCATCGCGAATTTATTTGGCAAAAGAAATTTTTTTATTTTATTTTTTTAATAAAGATTATTGTGACACCAGGATGGGCCAAAAAATGATAAAATAAAACAGCCTTTATCAGGCTGTAAAGAGAAACAGAGATGGAGAGTGTAATGACCTGTCAGATATGAAGGGATTATAAAAGATGTGTAATAAATATCCAGCTCTCTGCTGGGTTTTAATATATCTCTGCATTACTTTCATGATGCTTATTCCAATTATTCTCCTTATATCTTATTATTATTATTATTATTATTATTATTATTATTATTATTATTATTATTATTATTATTATTATTTTTATTATTATTATTATTATTATTATTATTATTATTATTATTATTAATGGCGACAATAATTTTCCTTTGATGATGATTCTGGAGATTATTATTATTATTATTATTATTATTATTATTATTATTATTATTATTATTATTATTATTATTAAGGGCTCATCATTGTTTGTACATCTGTTATTTTATTTACTTTAATAACTGTGTACAGTGCCCTCCCTAGTTGGCTGGGACAAAGAAAGTGTGGGGGGTTGGGCAGAATAGAATGTTGGAGAGAGAGAGAGAGAGAGAGAGAGAGAGAGAGAGAGAGAGAGAGAGAGAGAGAGAGAGAGAGAGAGAGAGAGAGAGAGAGAGAGAGAGAGAGAGAGAGAGAGAGATAACTTTAATTAACTCTTGTTCATTCAACCAAAACTACATTATTTATTGTAAAAGTAATGGCTTAATTACAAATTCATAATAATAATGATAATAATAATAATAACAATAATAATAATAATAATAATAATAATAATAATAATAATAATAATAATAATAATAATAATAATAATAATAATAATTGTTATAATAATAATAATAATCTCCACAATCATCATCAAAGGAAAATTATTGTTGCCAATAATAATAATAATAATAATAATAATAATAATAATAATAATAATAATAATAATAATGATAATAATAATATCTAAGGAGAATTATTGGAATAGACATCATGAAAGTAATGCAGAGGTATATTAAAACTCCTCCTCTTCTACCGCTTAATGCGATCGAATATTACGAAGAGAATTGAAAAATAGCATTAAGAACAAACTGCAAACAAACTTTCGATATAATATTGTCAGGGAAATAGCGTGCGAGGGTGCATCAGCTGATACTGAGGCAGCAAAACGTTTGCATCCTCGTGCCCCCGTTGCGATATTACTGATGTAGGTTTTTTAAACTTAATAGGTCTGTCCAGGACAGTTCGATGTTAAGTTTTCCTTCAGTTACGCTTTGTTTTCTATGCCTACAGCTACACTGAATATTCTTGGATATTCATTACACATCTTTTATAATCCCTTCACATCTGACAGGTCATTACACTCTCCATCTCTGTTTCTCTTTACTTTAAGTATTCTTTGTGCCCAGGCCCGATAAAGGCTGTTTTATTTTATTATTTTTTAGCCTGTCCTGGTGTGGGAAAAAGAGAGAGAGAGAGAGAGAGAGAGAGAGAGAGAGAGAGAGAGAGAGAGAGAGAGAGAGAGAGAGAGAGAGAGAGAGAGAGAGAGAGATGCACTGAATCGCGGTAGGTGAATCGCGATATAGCGAGGGATTACTATATATATATATATATATATATATATATATATATATATATATATATATATATATATATATATATATATATATATATATATATATATATACAGTAATCCCTTGCGATTTCGCGGCTCACCTATCGCGGATTCAGTGCATCACGGATTTTTTGGGCAAAAAAAACAAAAAAAATTTTTTTTTTTTTTTTTTTTTTTTTAGATGATTATGACACCAGGACGGCCCAAAAATGATAAAATTAAACAGCCTTTATCAGGCTGTAAAGATAAACAGAGATGGAGAGTAATGACCTGTCAGATGTGAAGGAATTATGAAAGATGTGTAATGAATCTCCGGCTCTCTGCTGAGTTTTAATATACCTCTTCATTACTTTCATGATGTCTATTCCCATAATTCTCCTTAGATCTTATTATTATTATTATTATTATTATTATTGTTATTATTGGTGACAGTAATATCCTTTGATAATGATTGTGGAGTTTATTATCATCATTATTAATATTATTATTATTATTATTATTATTATTATTATTTCTCTTTACAGCCTGATAAAGGCTGCTTTATTTTATAATTTTTTGGCCCATCCTGGTGTCACAATAATCTTATTTTAATTTTTTTTTTTCTTCCCCCCCAAAAAATTAGCAATACAGTGAATCTGCGATAGGTGAACCGCGAAATAGAGAGGGTATATATATATATATACATATATATATATATATATATATATATATATATATATATATATATATATATATATATATTATATATATATATATACAGTGATCCCTCGTTTATCGCGAGCGTTAGGTTCCGGGACCCGTCACGATTGGTGCATTTTCGCGAAGTA
>JAXCGZ010011841.1:0-60159 GCA_037179515.1 Halocaridina rubra
TAATAATAATAATAATAATAATAATAATAATAATAATAATAATAATAATAATAATAATAATAATAATTATAATAATAGTAATAAAATAATAGTAATAAAAATGAGATTGCTAATGATGCTACTAGTGTAGACTCAGAGATAGACGCGTAAAGCTTCAGGATAGTTTGGTAAGTTATTTGACAAGAGATGAGTAGTTCATTTGAAAAACTGTAGTGATTAGATGCAACTGGTGCAATATTGAATGTAGGTAACATGAAGATTTGGATGAGTGTTACTGTACAATTTTTAACAATGTATCATCCAGGTTATTGGCATTTGACATAAAAGAAAAATAGTAATAAAGGGTCTATATTTACTGTAAGAGTTAACAAAGGAAGATAGCTATTGAATGCATGAAAGGAGAAGCCAATTTCCAACATATTAAAGTATAGATTTTACTAGGCGGGGTATAAAAACAACAAGTTATAGTACAGCACAATTTATTACATTACAGAATTGCTGAGACAATAGAGTGCACTCAATATTTAAGGTGAAAACCGTACATATCTCACACAGTCTACAATCTTGAGGGGTATTATTGGAGCAATTACTCGAATAGATCACTGTCGAACTCAAGAACCTTCAACATATCATGCAGACCTCTTATAAGCTTCTCTACTGAATAGCAATCAATGTCAGACCATTAACTCCACTCTGTCCTTCAGGATTCTCCAGTCTTTAGGCAGGGTTGAAATATAGTGAATCAAAAAATCAATCCCAAAGTTCTTCATAAGGAGTTGTGTCTCAACTGTACAAGTGCAAGGAGCATTGTCATGGTGAAAATTCAGTTCAACAGGATCTAAAATGTTTCAAGACTCCAGGCACAGGATCTATAATCTTTTCCTCCCAACATTTTTTTGCGAAAGTAAGCTCCCGTTCACCTTAGTCCCTCTTCCTTGATTAACCATAAAAGATGCTTCACAGTGAAGCACAAAAAAATTCCAATGCTGCTTGGAACCTGAAAAATATATTATATTGTTCGGTGCCTTTATGTCTTCCATAACCAATGCCCAGATTCTATCAGTCTACAAATTGGGACAACTGAATGTCGAAGACAAAGAATTTGATGCTTAAGCAGAGGTGAAGGAAATATTCCTCCACCCATTGAGACAAAAATCACAAAACCAAAAGTGATTCTTAGAAGTTACAGTGGATTTCATGGGTTTGAATCACTTGAAAAGCACTCATCCCTTCTTGCAAGCGGTACCAAGGAACCAGCTGCTGATTCACAGTCTTCTCTCTGTTTTCATTAAGCTCATGTGGAATATTGGTTTAGCTTATATGTTGCTTCATGCACGATTCTGCAATGATATTTTTGCTTTCCTAAGAAAATATTTCTTTAGCACACAAGCCAAAAGTTGTGTGGACGTTGTTATTAATGTATTTCTTACCTGCAAGAATAATAATAATCTTGTAGATATCTTTTATGTTGCCGAGTGTGGGCCCCTTTATTTATGAATGTTGCTATTATATCACATATCCCATTTTCGTCACAGATGACTTAGGATTAATAAAACACTCCTTCCTCAACAGGGTTTATTACGTAGAAGAAATTAATAATATGTTACATAAACTTACGACTAATGGAATTACATGAACAAATGAGAGTCTACTTAGAGGGATCAAAACCATAAGTACTTTACACAGAATCAAATATAGAGGAATTACCTCCTATATAGGTTTCTTTCAAGTCATACTCTTTGTACTTAAGAATGTTATTCATTTGCTTATAGAAGGCGGTAATTTTAAATGAAGAATATCTTTGACAAACTACATAACTGCTTAAATACATAACAGTTATATCCCCTATTCCAATTGTTCGTAACTCAGCATTCACTTTGGCCCAGTTTGTTGGCAATTTACATCTGGTAGTGGGTAATAAAGATAGCTCCTGCTTCCATGGCTTCACAGTAGGGTTTTGCTCAGATTAGGTCAATAAATATAATTTCATTGTCTTTAACTATGAGAGCCAAAGGGGCATGCTTATCACCAAACTATATATTGAAAACAATGGAGAACAAAGTTAGAAAATAAAAAATATACATAATGCACAGCTTTCCTCCTAACTCCAGAGCAAATGGTTATGTACCACCCATTATATAATACGGTACTTTTTTGGTCCAGAAGTATTATATAACAAACAAAGAAATATTTATTTCCATTTTTGTACAATGGTTATTTTTCTAAAAGTGTAATTAAACTAATAAGTAAGAGGGTAATACATACAAGTAAATTAAATGTATCTTTCCTAGAATATAATAATGCTGTATTAAAAATGTTAACAATAATGTTAATAATAAAGTAGTAATAATAACACTCGATACAGTATCATTATTATCGGCATCATCACCATATTTGTTTTCCTTACAATGAGAATAATTAGTTCTTAACTTACAGAACAGAGAAGTCGACATCAGTTTACATATAGAGAGGTTAGTGTTAAGGGAAATTGCATTAAATCGTTTAGTTTATGTGTGAGCAGCAACTATTTGTCCAAAACAAAACTATATAGTTTGCCTTTGAAAGCTGCGAAGGAGGATGCAAATTTAAGATGCTCTGGAATATTGTTCCAGAGTGTTTGCCCTTTAATAGTGATCATCTTTGAACCTGCTTCTGTGTTTGTTCTCTGAATAAAGAGCTCACTGCTCTGTCTTGTGTTGGTTCCCCTTATATCCCTGACTGTTTTTAAATCAAATAGCCAGCTAGGATAATGATGGTCCAATATTTTGTACACAAAAACATAAATAGCATAAGCAACCTTGATTTCTTCCCGCAGCCACCCAAATTTATTGACAGCTGGTGTGATGTGGTCATATTTTCTTATTCCTCCCAGGGCAACTCGAGCTGCAAAATTAATAAGCTTCTGTATTCTGTTTATCTGAGTCTTAGTGGTAGCTCCCCAAACAGTTGTACAGTAATTAATGTGACTTAGGGCTAGATATTCAACAACAGTTATTCGAGTGGTAGTCTCAAAATTGTTTTTTATACGTGATAAGTACATTAATGTTCCTGTAACCTTTTTGCATACTTTATCTATATGGGAATCAAACAAAACTTAGTTATCAAAGTGAATTCCTAGGTTTTTGACTGTTTAGCTAGGTGTAATAATATTGCCGCAAAAATTAATTGTGTTTTCTGGAATTTGTGCTATATGGAACCTTGAAGCAATAAACATGCATGGTTTTACTTTCGTTAATAAACAGCCCAATTTCTTGAAAATAGGTTTTAATTTTTGACAAGAGTGTTTTCTGCTCTTAAGATTAGCTCTGGGAGATTATTAATATCACCACTAAAGAGTAGTTGAGTGTCACCTGCATATTGTGCGACTAGACAGTCAGAAATGAAAGAAGATAGATCATTTACGTAAATGGAGAAGAGGATAGGACCAAGTACTGATCCCTGTGGAACACCAAATGATACATTTTTTGGCATAGAGATAATGTTGTTAAGACGTATAGACTGTTTGCGATTAGATAGATACATTCTAAACCAGCTCGGATCAATATTTAGGTTAGTACATTTACTTATGAGAATTTCATGGTTTACACTGTCGAAGGCTTTTGATAAGTCTAATAACACAAGCAGAGATATTTTTTTCATATCTATATTATTATAGATACTATTCGTAGTTCTGAGCAGTGCAGTTTCCGTCGAGAGTTTCGGTCTAAAACCATGTTGGTTTATAGCTAATAGTCTATTTGACTCTAAATATGACATAAGTTGACATACAACAGTTTTTTCTAATATTTTAGAGAAAATGGGTAGCAGGAAAATGGGACGATAGTTTGTCACATCTTCTCTGTCCCCCTCCCCTTTTAATGCAGAGGTATTACATGTGTTTTTTCCAAGAGTCAAGAAACTTTTTGTTATTTACATGATACAGAAATGAAAAAAAAAAAAAAAAACAGCATTACATGAATTGACTGCAGTTTTCCTTTTTCTCCGTGATTTTACCTTGTGCCAGCTTAGCAAGATAATTTGATTGTATAATTTTTTTTTTTTTTTTTTTTTTGTCAGTTAGTCACCATTCCAATGGGGGTGCAAAATCAGACCCAGAGTCAAAGCAAAAAACTAGACTATTTGCGAGGAAAATACAAATGAGGGATTCCCAGTCCCCTTACTCCGCCCATTTAGTCAACTTTTACGACACGAAGATGAACATCGGAGGTATTTATGTCCCCCCATGGGGGTAGTGAGGAGTAGTAATTACTGATAATTCTTGCATAGGGATAACTATGAAATTAGTAGTGCTTAACAAGTATGGTGTATTACTACTCAGCATTTTAGCAAAATTATTTTACACTAGCACTTTAATGGTATACCAAAAAACTTCTAGTCTTTAAGAGTTATTTATTAGAAAATCAAAATAAATGTTGTATACAGACAAAACTATATGAGTCAATTATATGGGAAATGTTTTATGTAATACAAAGTTACTGGATAACCTCTTTAAGAAAAGTTATTATCTTTTGAATTTTTTTCCTCCTTTCTTCTTGAATTTGTTTTTTCCAATCCGTTTTCTGACTCCTAAGCTTTCCTCAGTATCATCTTCATCATTGTCTCTCTTTCTCTTTCCTTTCCTTCCTGCTTTCTCCTCAAGTCGAGCAATTTCCTGAAAGCAAGAAAGACATTGTGACATACTCAAAACTGTGATTCATAAGTGATAAAAATATGCGCCTTTTCATGCGTCACTATTAATCCCCATTAAGGGAGGACAAAGACAGGTTGAAGCTGGGGGATTAACACTGGATCCCCTTCCTAATGCCCCGTTCTGGGCTCAGTCACGTGTCTGTTTTATCCAGAGTCACACGTTCTTACCACCGCAGTCCCACATGGCTAAAAAAACTACTTTAACTATTACAATGAATTTAACTAAGTTTAAGAGGGTTCAGACTTAAAGATAAAAAGTGAAGGACTATTATATTATTCATATTCTTTTCTCAAATGCCCTCAAGTTTTTTTTTTTTCATCCCACTGTTTCTAGCAGGCTGTAGCTTAAATTAAGAAAACTATATACTCTCTTTTCAAGTCTATACATATCCAAGCTCCCATATTTAAGGGAAATATATCTAATATTAGAGTTTATATGAATAATTATAAAACAAGCAGTATTCTGATTAGCAAATATTGTAAGGAGATATTTGTCAGCTTTAAAACAATCACAGAAAAAAGATATAAAAGAATATAGCTACCATTTTTGCATGTCTTGCAGCCTCCTCTATTCTCTCCTCCAGAACTAATGCTTCTTCCTTGACGGTGGGATACACCTCCAATTTCATATTAAGAAGCTGCTCAATTCTTTGGTATACCTCAACTTCATACTAGAAAAGAAAAGACAAGCCTGGAGTTTAACCAATCATTCCTACCTCTGGAACTCTCAACCATGCTTCAAAGATATACCACGTGCATCCAATACTTTTTCACCCCATCCATCCATCTCATTCTAAATCTAACTTTTGGCCTTAGTCCATTTAAGTACTGCTGTACTCCAAACTCTCTTTAGTAGTTGTTCACCATTCATTCTTGGCATAAGTCCAAACACAGTCCAAAGGAATTTCTCGCACCTGCTAGCAGTGGTAACTGGGATGAGTGGGTGTGGGGGAATTGCCAATGAAGACAATATTAGAATTTTTACTCGACTACCTCCAAGAATATCCCTCTTATTACTCTCATACAATAATCAGGAAATATATATGTTGAATCCTTGCTCCCACTGCATACAGGGATAGCAGTTTTAATTACCTCCTACAAATGGTTCATCACCATGATGTGGTGATGAAGCATGTGTAACCTTATAGCTCATCAGACAAAGCTGTTGGAAGTATAAGCTTTTGGCAGGGTCACCCATGGCTGTAAGGTCAAGGATGAGGGTCCAAACTAAAGGTTATCCAAATCTCAAGTCCTCAACGGCTACCAGGAAGACAACTTTACTACTAACTCACAACTGTTAAGGTAAATGAAGATTGCAACAGATCCCTAAGCTACAATTGCCTTGGTTTTCATCCTACTGATATCAGCTGCTTGATTTTTAACATTGTGTGCTTCTTGGAGTGCCACATCAAGTACATGTTAAATAAAAATACAAACTGGTGTCTTTGCTTCGTAGACCATAAAAGTTCCATATATGAAAGAGAGATGACTATCATTCTCGACCTCAAGGGATAACCACCAACCCCCACAGTGCATATGGAATCTGAGCAGAATTCCTGCACTCCTACTACTAGGATATACAGCAAACCCTACCGTCGCAGTTTTTTTTACAGTAGGAGTCACCCTGTTAACCTCAGCAGGATATGTGTAGAATAACGTTCAAAATAGTAGGCTACTGCAGTAGGGCCTCTCATTACCGCAATTAAATTTACCTGTGAAACAAACGTTATAGCCTTGCCAGCCTTTCCAGCTCGAGCAGTCCTTCCAACACGATGAATGTAGTCTTTGCTATGCATGGGAACGTCAAAATTGATAACGTAGTCCACATTGGGTATGTCCAAACCTCTGTAAATTGCAAAATCCCAATAAATATAAAAGTATTACATTAAGGCTAAATATAGGGGGTCCCTGTTTTACGTCAGTTTCCGTTCCTGACAACTGACTTAACTTGGATTTCGACATATGTCAGAAAAAACCTAAATTCAAACTTGAGTTCCCCACCAATGTTAAAAATAAATAATCTAAAACATAGAAAAATAATCTAAGTTCTTTATCTAAGACATAAAAATAGTAACAGTATTGCTTACCTTTACGTGTGTAATCTAAAGAACAAAAAATAGTAAAAGTGCATTACAGTACAGTACAGTATACAATACAATATTGCTTACCTTCACTCATGAGGTTGGCTTTCACATTGGAAGGGGCATTGCAGAGGAGGGAGAGACAGCTTTATAAAGAGGAGGAGGCTGGAGGCAAGTGATGAGGAGACTGGGATAGGAGAGTCTGGAGAGGCAAAAGAAGAACATACAGTGTATGATAGAGATACTGGGGCAAGTGATTCTATAGAGGCACCTGAGGAACAGGGTACAGGGTTTGTTGGTGGGGGCTCTACCTTCACAAAGAATTGGATGAGGCGAATCTGGAAGGATGCCCTTTCTTCTCCTCCCAAATTTCCTTGTAACATCGTAGGGCATCAGTAATCACCCTGGCAACTTTAGTGTACCTGGGAGTGTTGGGGACCTGAGCCTCGAACTTAGCCAATGCTTCCTCTACCAGGGCAAGCATTTCTTCCAATTCCCTGGTTGTGAATCTCTTGGACTCTGGCTTGGTATCTCTTCATCCTCTTCAACCATCTGCTTCTCCAGTTGAATGAGGTCCTCAGCAGATAACTCCTCTCTATGAGATTCCAGTAGCTCTTTTACATCATCAGCCTTCACCTCCAACTTGAGCTACTTACTCAGGGAAACTACGTTCTTGATGACAGCCTCAACTGTCTCCTCCAAGCCACTGAAGTCATTCACTCACTAGAAGCATACTTTCTTCCATACCCCATTCAAGTTCATCTGTTTAACTCCTTCCCAAGCATCAGCAATATTCTTCACAGACTGAAGAATATTCTACGACTTCCAAAAGTCCTTAAGAGTGAAGTTCTTGTCCTTTTCAGGTGTTCTTAGAGCCAAAGCAATTGTCCTTCCGAGGTAGTAGGGCTTGAAAAAGGCAATGGCCTCCTGATCCACTGGCTGTAACAAGAAAGTGGTATTAGGTGGAAGGTAAACCACCTATAAATTAGCATGAAAGTCATCCAGTGGGAAGGGTGACCAGGGGCATTGTCCTGAACCAGCAACACCATAAAGGACAGACCCTTGGAGGCACAGCACCTCAACACTTCAGGCAAAAAATGGTTGCTGAACCAATCCTCATGATATCTGCAGGGTTATGTTGAATCTAAGGCAGTCAGACTCATTAATGATCCTTCTCTTCTAATCTGGATTCTCTCTCTCTTCGCCATAAGGTATCATCCCTTTCTCTTTTCTATCGCTACTACTTCCATCGCTGCTCTGATGAGTTGGCAAGTTGCATCCCTCCCCCACTGCCGAGGCCATGTAACACTCGCCAAGCAGCCTCATCTCACAGGTAGTGTGTGGAGATTTGTAGCTTGCGGACTGGTCGGGGCAGCGACTGTTTCTTCTCATCTACCTCCAGACTCTGGAACTCTTTTCTTCTTTCTGTCTTTCCAAAGTCTTATGACCTATCTTCCTTCAAAAAGCAGATCTATAGTCATCTCAGGGCTTAATCCTCCATATCTCTAGGTCCTCAGTACTTTGACTTTGCATTTTTAATCTGTCCTTTTCCAATGTGTATCATTACCTCATCTCTGCCTTGTCCTTAAGTTTTTTCTTTTCCTTCATCTTAATTTTTCTTGTGCCTGGGCATTTATTAATGAGGGCAGTTTTTTTGGCCTGTCCTGGTGAAAAAAAAAAAAAAAACTTTTAGTTGGCCTTACAGACCACTAGCAGTTGACCCTTCCAAATGCCCTTGGATTTTCTGCCAAGTAAAACCAACAAGCTCTTCAGCTTGAAGTCTCCAGCAGCAATAGCCCTCAAAACCAAAGTCAGGCGATGTACGTACGATTAAGCATACACTTCCAAAACAAGCCTTACTCATCCACGTCAAATATTTGTTCGTCATGGTAAACCTCCTCCCTAATTATTTTTGCTAACACACTGGCAGACTTTTTTAGTGCTTTCTCATCATCACTAGCAGCATCACCTTGCACTCTCAGGTTGTGCAAATTACCAAGACTCTTAAAATTATTAAAATAATCCCTACTGGTCACAAACTCTTCACTTTCACTCCCTTCCACCTTTTCTCTTTTCACGGCACCGAACAATCTTTAGGTCTTTTATTCTATCACCATGAGGCTCACTTGGATACGCCATCGATGCTGGTCATCAAGCTGAAGCATTAACAGCCTTTTCACCTAGGTCATAAGGTGACTATGCTACTTAGTAATCACAGTGGACACCATAGGAGTAGAACCTTTCACATGTTCATGGATGTGAGCTTTATCTTTAATGATCGTCACCACAGTTGTACGGGCTATTTGCAGTGCACAGCCAATGTTCGAAGAACTTTCTTTCTCTTCGGGTGTTTTACTATTTCAACTTTCACTTCCATGGTGATGGCTTTTCTTTTCTTCACAGCACTGCAATCAGAACTATCACCACTACGCTTGGGAGACATAGTAATGTCAATAACGAGCAAAACCTTTGAGAGATTAGATGAACACGAGGAACATTATGCAGGCAAGTCTAAACTGAGCAGTTGTTCTTCTTCCTCTTCTAATGCCACGTGACAATGTATTCTGTTGTAACGTTACAAACCTATTTAGCAAAAACTCATATTTACAGCTATGTGTTTGGTAATTTTGTAAATAAATTCAATATAAATAAATAAATAAAGCCATGAACTTGATATATACAAATACAGCTGCGCCGCTAGCTGTGTACTCATCCGCCGCGCTCACAAACTGTTCAGCATTCGCTGTTTTAATTTACCACCTCCGACATAATGGCGAAACGACCTAAGTTAGAATAATGTAAAATGGGGACTCCCTGTATTCTGACTAATTACCATATTACAAGCTAACAAATTTACACTCCTCATTAAATTACATAATTAAATAATGACTTATATGCTAGAGAAAATGTCTGTACAGGGGTCCTCGACTTACGTCAGAGTTCCATTCCTGAAATGTGATGCAACTTGAATTTCAGTGTATGTCGGAACAAACTTAAATAAGCATCTATATTAACACAGTATTAAAGTTTCTCCCTTTTCCATGTATTTCACTATCTCTATTTTCGCTCCCATGGTGATGGCTTTCCTTTTCTTGAAAGCACTCCCATCAGAGGAATCTGCTTCATGCTTGGGGAACATAATACAGATCAAAAATTATAAAAAAAGAAGCAAAATTATATAAGGGAGATGTGTCATAACCATGATACATCATAACTCGAGGACAGTGTAAACTGAAGACCCCCCCCTATACTGTACAATTTTTTAAATATATTCATCACAGTACATAATAAAGTCAATACGATCAATTACAAAAGTTATATCTTACCTAGATGCAACATCAGTAGCAAGAAGAATCGACCTCTCTTTGGCCCGAAATTTATTAAGCGCTCCCAATCGCTTATTCTGTGTCATTTTACCGTAGAGAGGAATGGCCGTGAAACCAAGATTTCTCAACATGAGGGCCGTCTTCAGAGTAGTTTGTTGTGTGGCACAAAATATGATCACAGACTGGTTTCCAATTTCATTCAGAATATATGCCAAGTATATGTGCTGTAAAGGTACCATCCAACACTTATAATTAATATTTGTTAGAGCATATATGTATCTCATACTAACAAACAAAATTAGTACATTAACAATACAACAGCATAACATAATCCTACTACTTCTGTAAGGGACAGCTCTAGTGCAGTTGGGAAGTGACAGACCCACGTTTGAACCTATCGATGGGCGTTAGGAAGGGCATCTAGCCTTCCTTCCCAAGCTCCACCTTGTTTCTATCCACCCCAATTTGAATAATGACATAAAACAACAAACAACAACTTTGATATTTATATACAATGGGCATACAAACATATTCTATTTAGGGATTTATTAGGTTATGGCAATTTAACCCATTACCCGCATGTTGGACACTTTTGTGACGCATCAAGGCAGTCAGATCATTTCAAAATGCACGCCATTCCTCTGGTAGAGTTGAGGGAGGAAATCAATATCAGGCACCTGAAGTCATGAGGCCATATCTAGAGTCAATATTTTAACCAGCTGAAAGGTACTTGGAGTCAGTATTCTCTTAACTATTGGAGGAGGTAAAGTGTATTTTTCTCTGAGATGCGGGGGTCCCCCCTCTGCACTGACGTGTATGACAGCTCGTAGTTGTAGTAATTTAATATAATATCAGCATACTTACTTTGTGTTTGCAAGGAATAAACAACATATACTGCTGCAATTTACTGACAGTTTGGTACTTTGAAGACACTTCTACTTTAACTGGATCTTTGAGATGGGCTCGTTGTAATTTATTAACCTGTTAAGTAATAGCAGTTAAGGGATGAGGAGTATATACCCAAAATTCATCTGTTAATCTCAAATAATATAATATTTGTCATTTTAATTTCACTCTCTTTGTTATATTTAACAGATAATACAATTTTATGTTCATAAGATAGCAATTTATAAGTAATATGTTAGTTCCCTACTTATGAACTGCAGTGTCCTGAAAAAATAATTTTTAATATAAACAAAAATAAAGTAATAAGGCATACTTTGCTGGTCATTGTAGCGGAGAAGAGCATGGTCACACGTTCTCGAGGTATGACTTTCAGGATTTTATCCACTTCCATTTCGAAATCCATATTCAGGATACGATCAGCTTCATCCATAACCTAAAGAGTGAAGAGCTTCTTTAGCTATTCATTCTCGGTATCAAATGTGGTAATATTTATATGCAAGGCTTCTTTTTTGAAGTACCATAAAAATATCTTTAATTGAAGCAAAGTACTTCTTGGGAAAACATTAGTGAATGGTTGTAAGCAAAGTACTTTATATGATTACCTTACAGGGATGCACAGATTTCACAGTGATTTGAAATTTTTTAAGAAATGTAATACAAATATTTGTATATAAAATGAAAAGCTTTGACTTGTTATGGGAGTAAGTAAATATTTTTTTCAAAAGTATTTAATGAAAGAGTTCTTGGCTCTCTCAGGAAGAGAGCAATTGTCACCCCCTTTCTGGATTTCCACTTACTCTCTTTTACTTCCTACAAAAAGCACGAATTACTGTATGCAGGTAGTGTTCTCTCATTCAAAACCACAAACAGGGATTGGTCTCTTCTTTGTTTACAGTATGCAGCAAGTGCAGGTGAATACTCTATAGAGATTACTAATTTTATGTCCTTTTTCATTCTTCTTTTGCCAAGTACTAATATAAATGACCTTGGAAATAGACATAAACACAAATTTTGTCTACAACTTCTGAAAGCAGCAACCTTATCAACACTAAGAACGTACAAACATCAACATACCAAATACTTTAAAGCTTTCAAATTGAAGCCTTTCGTTTTTTCCAAATGATCCACCAGACGACCAGGAGTGGCAACAATGATGTGGGGTCTCTTACCAAGGTCTATTGCTTGCTGATTCATATCCATGCCACCAACTATAACAACGCAGGCTACACCAACAGCTTTTCCTGTTAGATTTTTTCACTATCAATGTCTAAGTCAATTTCAGCATTAATATTGTGCCACTGATATAAATTAAAGACAGCATATTTGTGCTTTAACTATGTAATTAGTATATCCTATGGCTCATTACTCATACACTTATTTAGTTAATGAGTGCTAGAATTTTGGTCAGTACAAACTGTTTATAAAAGGCAACAGTACATGGGTATGTAATATAAGGAGTTATTCTTTCATACAAAAATGGAACGAATATTTACCAAGAGCATCAAATTGCTCTTTAATTTGGAATGCCAGCTCTCGTGTTGGAGTCAAGACTAGGGCAAACAGCCTCTGTGGACGAGCTATCAGTGCCTGAAGAACAGGAAGTCCAAATGCTCCAGTTTTTCCAGAGCCAGTTTCGGCTAAACCAATTACATCTCGCCCTGTTCAAAAATGAAAACATCATGTGAATGACATGAAGATACCTTAAGAACATTCCAGCTTTTCTTCTTTAAATTCTTGCTGGCATCATTATGATATTTATGAACAACTCCTTAAAATATACAACATCAGCATACACTATATTACCTTTCAGTGCCACAGGAATTGCTTCTTTTTGAATAGCTGTTGGTGCCTTCCATCCTAGCTGTTTGCAAGCTTGAGACAATTCATCTATGAGTCCCTGCAGTGAAAAATTTGAGTTATAAAGGTGATTACTCATAATTTTGTGTTCTCAAAACTCCATAATTGAAGAGATGTGTCTTTACAATTATACCCCACTGGAGCTCAATTCCCCAGCTAATATAGTTTTGTAAATTACATACCAGGAAAAAATTAAATATTTTCCCTATGCTGATTGTCACTCTGTTTGGTAAAAGGCCTCAAGAATCCACATTCATCAAATTCTCATATATTATTTTAAACAGTATTTTATACATTAATGTTTCACATTAAATTCTAAATTTTCAAGTATTAGTATTGTTAAATGTCTGCATATCAAAGACAGCATAGTGTACTACTTACAAACAATGATTAATTCAACCCGTAAAGGATGCCAGTAAAAAAAAAAATGTCGCTGAAATAATGGAAAAGATTACTCATTTTTACAGAAATCTCAAGCACAGTATTCCCAAGGAAATACACATATTGTTGAGTTCTAAATAGCACTATTCATACAAGATTTGTAGACAGTAGACGGTGTACTTTACTGCATCGGGTATATGCCTGTAAGAATCTGTTTACACAATGATAAATTATCCAGTATATGGATATCAAAGTACTTATTACAACGTCATTTTCTTTTAGTAAAACAGGCAGGCATATGGCAGGACACTCAAGTTCACTACTACATGGAGTGTTACCATAGATATTGAGGCACGTACTAAAAGTCTGAAGCATTTTCGGTACTAACTATTTTCAATAAAAGTTTAATTTCACACCCCAAGCAAATACCTAACTGATAAAATATCTATAACCACAACAATTTTCCTAACTAGAGTGATCTGACCTGAGCTCAAAACTCAAAAAAAAAAAATCACAAGAAAACTAAACTGAAACTTACTGTGGGTATGAAAGTAAACATGTACCTTTTCACGTAATTATGCATCATTATACATTAAAATGACTATTCAATCCACATAAACCCGTGCTCTACCCCCCCCCCTCCAACAAGCTGCTTGCAAAATGCTTCCGATTTTTTTTTTTTTTCAATACCTATGTGGGAAAAGAAGCCAACAGATAAGAGAAATGTTTAGTTTCACACACCGAGGACAAGGGAAGTTAAAAAAAAATTTAAAACTATCTAAAGCAACTAAATAATAATAATTTATAAAAAAAACTTTTATTTTTGCTTGTTCCAGTACATGTGTCGGAATTCTCTGGGGGTAAGCTAACATAAACTTAATATGATTTCATGAGATTTTTCCTAACAAGGGTGTGAAAGTAATAATTTACCGGTTAATTATCCAGTGATTCATGTTGGCCGATTATATACACTTTACAATATAGTTGTTAACATCTGGTCAACAATTTAATTTTTACTAGAAATAACAAAACGTTTTAAGGAAGACCTGAAAACCCACACGTGCGAGCAAGTGACCAATTTTAAAATACAAATTTACTAATATTATTAGAAAATACTATTTTACATGCATCTCCTTGATCCCCGTACTCTTGAATATATATCTTAGGTTAGTTTTCTAATGCATAATAACTGAAAAATATCTCACAAGGTCCTGAAATGTGCGTTGATCCTGGTCCCCCATGGTTGTTACTGTTGTTGTTTTACGACGTCGCCAAATTACAATTCGCATGTTAGGGATGTTGGTGCTGCTTCGTAAAATATTGCATCTTAATAATTGAACATCTTTATTATGGTTTATATTATGCTTTTATTTACATGATTTATTCACATTCTGTATGTAAAAAAATGATTCATGTTTTAACATATGTAATGTTCTTTTTTGGTTATATATATATATATATATATATATATATATATATATATATATATATATATATATATATATATATATATATATATATATATATATATATATATATATATATATATATATATATATATATATATATATATATATATATATATATATATATATATATATATATATATATATATATATATATATATATATATATATATATATATATATATATATATATATATATATATATATATATATATATATATATATATATATATATATATATATATATATAGAGGGGAGAATAACTTCTCCCCAAACTTTCCTTTCTTGATGTCGGCTACCCCCCAATTTAAGGGGGAAACAGCCAAGGTATATATATATATATATATATATATATATATATATATATATATATATATATATATATATATATATATTATAATTGAGATACTCTGCAATAACTGATAGTATGTCTAGTTACCAGTGTTTATATTTCCATTGCTAAGCTGTAAACACGTGTACACTCTTGATTCGCCAACTCATACTCTCACTTGTTTCTACTTGCAAAATGTTGTTTCGAGATGATATTATATCAATATTTTTTTTCTTGTTTCTGGAGGGCATATATATATATATATATATATATATATATATATATATATATATATATATATATATATATATATATATATATATATATATATATATATATATATATATATATATATATATATATTATAATTGAGATACTTTGCAATAATATATATATATATATATATATATATATATATATATATATATATATATATATATATATATATATATATATATATATATATATATATATATATATATATATATATATATATATATATATATAGTAGTCGCCGTGGCTCAGTCGGTAGCGTCTCCGACTCTGAGGCGTCAGGTCGAGGGTTCGCGCCCCGTCACGGTCTGAGGTTAGCAAAGGCATGCACTCAGCGTAAGGATTGCATCTGCCAAAACAAGTCCTTCGCAAGAAGGCAACCGTCCTAGCCCTTGGTTGAAAGGGGACTCCGTGACGTAAAACCGGAACATATATATATATATATATATATATAAAGAGAGAGAGAGAGAGTATTCTCAAAACAGAACGGTATTGAAAGATTGTTGAATATGATTTTCAAAGCATAATTGTTCTCATAAGACAAACTTCTTCTGAAGTGTGATTCCCACCTAAGCAGCTAATTAGGAAACTACATTAACAGCACAAATTTATTGAGTCGTTACAAAAGTAGCTTGGCCTAATCTGACCCAAAATAATTTATACAGAAATAATTTGTAGGAATCTCATTCCAGTGGCACACAGTCTTAGTATATGGAAAAATAAATGGATGATGGCATTAAAATGAGGCGAAAGGCAAGAAATAGACTCTTTGGCCATAGTAAATCATAAAAACTTGAGGAATGACTCGGTATGATATTTAGGCATTGATCCAGGGTTCTGTTTATAGCATACAGACAAGCATGAGCGAAACGGGAGCCGTCTCAAGAAAGATTTTTTTCACTGTTTTCATTCTTTTTTTCTTTGGACTGCAGGAGAATTCGCCACATGCATTATTACTGTAATAATCATTATTATTATTATTATTATTATTATTATTATTATTATTATTATTATTATTATTATTATTATTTTGCGTTGTCATCGCAACGCTACTGCCTATGCCTAGGGCAATGATAGACTAATTTTCTATATTCTATATATATTTTGGATACTTATTGCAAACGTATAAACAAATATTTATCCATCTATTACCAAATGATGCAATGATGAAATGCTAGACATCCATGTTTATAAATCTATTATAAGGATATATAATATATAGCTGTGTTTTATAACATGAAGTAGGTATTATATTATAAGCTTTTCAGAGCAGTGAGATGACTGATTTTTATGTTATAATTGTTCAGAATGTTGGAGGTATGGTTTCTTACTCAAATGTGACACCCTATTCTGCTGAAGAAGAAAAAAATAGTGTGACTCCATTTGCAGCAGAACTTACGTGTTGGTGGCTTACCCGGTTTTTACTTTTGTTGTAGTATTCCCGTTTTTATTTTTACCCTCGTTTGTAGTAAGAGAGAAGAAACATATTTAATTTAAGAATAATTAGAATCTAGATATTAATGTCTATTATAATGTTCTAAAACTGTTTAGTATAAAATAAGAAAAAAAAAAAGACAATCCGGTTCCGGTTTTACGTCACGGACTCCCTTATCAACCAAGGGCTAGGACGGTTGCCTTCTTGCGAAGGACTTGTTTTGGCAGATATAAAATAATAATAATAATAATAAACTTTATTTCCATTACAATACAATGGGTATTCGTCAGCCGGGACAAGCCCCAACCCCCCACTGTGGTGCCCTGCCACAGCAGTTCCTGCCAGTAAACAGCTTAAACTCTCGGTCTTGGACGGGGACCGATCTTTCGACCTCGTGAATGCGAAGCCAGCGCGTTACCACTGTACTAGCCAGCAGACAATACCCCCCCCCCAATCCTGTGGGAGTGTGTGAAAAACAGCTGTGGAGCCAAATGTACAAACGTAAACTTGGATGCATTTAACCTATTACTGTATTGTCTTTTAGTCCGAAGTAACAAATTAAATATAATTACGTATATTTTAATCTTTTTACTACTATTTTAATGTCATTGGCTTTTAAGGGTTTTAAAATGTTCTTAGGAAATATAAATTTGAGGCATGAAATTTACAATATAACTCCATAAATTAAATATAGTCTAAGTGGCAAAATGGTAGCATCTGCGACTCTAAGGCGGCAGGTCGAGGGTTCGCGTCCCGTCACGGACTGAGGTTAGTAAGGGCATACACTCAGGGTAACGATTACATCTGCCAAAACAAGTCCTTAGTAAGAAGGCAACCGTCCTAGCCCTTAGTAGAAAAGGGGGTTCGTGACGTAAAACCGAATCCAACTCCATAATTTACATACTTTTTTTTCAGTAAATTGTATGTGTCTTTTTCGTAGTATCGAAAAAGGGATATTAATATTTCAAACAAATTAGTTAACAGTCGTCTTGTAGTTTAGTACGTCTAAACGTAGTTTGGTAGTTTGTGGTAGTTTACGTGTAGAAGAGAGTTGTTGGTGCTGAGTTGAACGAGTTGAGTGGTGGTGAGGGCATTGGAGATCCAGTCGTTATGCAGAGAGGTTGTGTGTTCGGTGACGTTTATGCTTTGTTTACAAGCCCTTTTTTTTTTTTTTTTTTTTCGTTATTGCTTGTCGCTCATACTGACTCATCAATGGCGTTATTCCACATAACACATAATATCAAGGTAAGAGGAATTTAATTCAAACTACACTTCTTAAACTATTTAATTGTATTAACTAGAGAATTTGTTTGAAATTTTCATTTGATACAAAGCCAATGTGAAGATTTTTTTATTTTCAAAATATTCGCAATTACAAGTTATATTTGTAGCATCCTCTTGTCTTTTTCAGCTGTGTTGAAATGAGAAAAATGCCAAAGACAGGGAATTACAACTTTAGAGGAGAAATGGCTCAGAAGTGACATGATAGAAGTATGCAAAATAATCAAAGGATTAAAAAGCGCATAAATTTTATTTTACTACATCACAAAAAAAAGAGATGAAAAAATCTGTAACTTTTATTTATACGCTTTACAAGAAAGCTGCTTAAACTTAGCCAGAGTAGATATGAATGATGGTTTGGCCATGTGGAAAGGATGAATGATGAAAGACTGCTGAGAAAGGTAATGAATGCGAGAGTTGATGGGTTAAATGTTAGAAGGAGGTCTAGGTTTGGGTGGATGGATGGAGTAAGGAGAGCCCTGAATGATAGGAGGATGGATGTGAGGGAAGCAAGTGAGCTTGTTAGGAATAGGAATGAGTGGCGAGCGATTGTGATGCAGCTCTGATGGGCATCTGCTGTTACCACGGGGCTGCATCTTACAAAGGTAGCCCTGTGGTAGGGGCAATAGGGGAGATGGCATTCATGAAGTGATGTAGGTTGTGGAAGAGCCGGGAGGATGAGCTGTGGCACTCCAGCAGTGCCATCTGAACGGTGGCTAGCTCCCTCGTCATTGCCCATATAGCAAAGTAATCCCCTTATTGTTTCTTTTTTTATGTCGGCTACCCCCCAATTGGGGGAGACAACCAAGGTAGATAGATAAATATATTCAGATTATTTGTGAGGTGAAAGACGCGAAATGTGTACCTGTGGTGTTGGAAAATAATTTATATCCACATAAATATAAATGGTGAGAGATTTTAATACATTTTTATCGTTGTTTGACTGAAGTCTTTATCGTAATGGTAGAGTAAAATCTCTTTAGCATTTTTCAGCTGAAAATATTATGCAAGGCCCTTTTTTCAATTAGGTTAGATTGCAGATTTGCTGCATTTTCTGGATATACGAGATTAAAACACGATTTTTTTTTTATTAGCTACTGTAGCCTTATATCTAAGTATCGTAATCTTTACCATCATTTATAACTTATTGATAGAAAGGTTCTGGTTTAATAGTAGTTTGGATTCGTTGAAGCATTGGGACCTAACTCTTGTCAAAGGTTAGGTCAGAATTCTAAATTTGTCCATTATCTACAGCTAACAACTTAAAATGACAGACCTCAACTTGACCCCAATTGAAGAATCAGGATATATAAAAATTTTGGGTCCTAATTCTTCATGAGCTTCGAATTTTCTCTTTTAAGGATTATATCTTAGTGATTCCTTTTCGTTCCGATAATGTTTTGTTTTCTTTTTTTTTTTCAAATAGTAACTGTCCTATTAGGCATTATTCGTACTGAATATATATATATATATATATATATATATATATATATATATATATATATATATATATATATATATATATATATATATATATATATATATAGATATAGATATAGATAAAAAAATAAATATAAATATACATATACATATACATATATACACACACACACACACACACACATATATATATATATATATAGTGATTCATGTTTTCACATATATAATGTGCTTATTGGTTATTTCATGGCCCGAATGAGATTGGGAATTGAATTAAATGCTAAAATGAAGCCACGAGTGAGGTTGGGGAATCTGTAATATGAACATGTGGCATTCAGTTAGAATGCGTTCATTCCTTAGTATAGCAGATATAAGCTATAAGGTTGGGTTCCTTTTAACCTTCTGTGGTGTAGTGGTAGCGCCTTGACTTAGTAATCATAAGTCCTAGGTTCGAGTCCCGGTCGGGGTAAAAAAATAAAAAAATGATTCATGTTTTCACATATATAATGTGCTTATTGGTTATTTCATGGCCCGAATGAGATTGGGAATTGAATTAAATGCTAAAATGAAGCCACGAGTGAGGTTGGGGAATCTGTAATATGAACATGTGGCATTCAGTTAGAATGCGTTCATTCCTTAGTATAGCAGATATAAGCTATAAGGTTGGGTTCCTTTTAACCTTCTGTGGTGTAGTGGTAGCGCCTTGACTTAGTAATCATAAGTCCTAGGTTCGAGTCCCGGTCGGGGTAAAAAAATGATTCATGTTTTCACATATATAATGTGCTTATTGGTTATTTCATGGCCCGAATGAGATTGGGAATTGAATTAAATGCTAAAATGAAGCCACGAGTGAGGTTGGGGAATCTGTAATATGAACATGTGGCATTCAGTTAGAATGCGTTCATTCCTTAGTATAGCAGATATAAGCTATAAGGTTGGGTTCCTTTTAACCTTCTGTGGTGTAGTGGTAGCGCCTTGACTTAGTAATCATAAGTCCTAGGTTCGAGTCCCGGTCGGGGTAAAAAAATGATTCATGTTTTCACATATATAATGTGCTTATTGGTTATTTCATGGCCCGAATGAGATTGGGAATTGAATTAAATGCTAAAATGAAGCCACGAGTGAGGTTGGGGAATCTGTAATATGAACATGTGGCATTCAGTTAGAATGCGTTCATTCCTTAGTATAGCAGATATAAGCTATAAGGTTGGGTTCCTTTTAACCTTCTGTGGTGTAGTGGTAGCGCCTTGACTTAGTAATCATAAGTCCTAGGTTCGAGTCCCGGTCGGGGTAAAAAAATGATTCATGTTTTCACATATATAATGTGCTTATTGGTTATTTCATGGCCCGAATGAGATTGGGAATTGAATTAAATGCTAAAATGAAGCCACGAGTGAGGTTGGGGAATCTGTAATATGAACATGTGGCATTCAGTTAGAATGCGTTCATTCCTTAGTATAGCAGATATAAGCTATAAGGTTGGGTTCCTTTTAACCTTCTGTGGTGTAGTGGTAGCGCCTTGACTTAGTAATCATAAGTCCTAGGTTCGAGTCCCGGTCGGGGTAAAAAAATGATTCATGTTTTCACATATATAATGTGCTTATTGGTTATTTCATGGCCCGAATGAGATTGGGAATTGAATTAAATGCTAAAATGAAGCCACGAGTGAGGTTGGGGAATCTGTAATATGAACATGTGGCATTCAGTTAGATATATATATATATATATATATATATATATATATATATATATATATATATATATATATATATATATATATATATATATATATATATATAATGATTCATATATATATATATATATATATATATATATATATATATATATATATATATATATATATATATATATATATATTCAGTACGAAGAATACCTAATAGGACAGTTACTATTTGAAAAAAAAAGAGAAAAACAAAGGATATTTTGGAGAAAGAGAGACGTCAAAAGGACAGCACAAAATAAGAACCCCATTTTTAAAGAGGAGCGCCGTTGTAAAGGCATATTGCTTCTCAACCTTGAACCTTACTGCAGTTAAAAATCATCAAATGGACGATGACGGACGAATTCCTAAGTGGTATTGGCGCTTGAAAGAGCATATATAGGTAACGTAAATATGAGATTTTCTTTATACGGAAAAGAATATGGTAAAATTGCATTATAGGACCACCTCTATTTTCCAATTGAAATAAATATTTTTTGGTAGTTTTTTACGTTTTGAACTAACCTAACCTAAATTAACCTAACCCCATTATTTCATTAACTCAGTGCGCGATTTGAAATTGAGTAATGGGCGGCTACAGCAACTCTTCACTTACCAGAAAGCCAGTGATTTTTAACTAACGGTTAATTTTTCCCAGTGATTTTTAAGTAACGGTTAATTTTCAGAGTGAGGGACTAATTTCCGGAGCAAATGAAGGTCAGATTTGCTTAAAACACATAAAAAACTAGCAGAAAACCTTTATTTCAATTGGGAAAACAGAGGTGGTCCTATAATGCAATAATACCAAGAATATAAATAATACCGATATTTAGGGATTGTGAAGGTTGATGTAGGCTGTTTATGCACTTAACCTAGACAAGTGGCATAACCAGCGGTACCTGACTTGGCCAACAGGATGACATTATTTTTATCTTTTCCATTTTTTTTTTTTTTTTTTTGTGGTTTTAAATAGACTGCAGTGGGAAGTATTTACCCACAAGGCTTGGAATGAAAGTAGTCTGTGTCCACTCCCATTCAAATGAAGATTAAAAGACGAGCAACAAGGGCTTGCCAAAAAAATAGAGGTTAGAAAACATTGGGTAATTTTTAGAAGAGTGGATTTTTCTCATATAACACCAAAATTGTATATTTCCGTAAGTTTTCTTTGTGAAATAAACATTTCTAAACGCTGTATCCGCCATTTCCGATCCAAAACACTTGATATAGTTATTCCATTTTCACCCTACCCCTAAAAATCATAGCAGGAAGTGTTGGGAATTGGAGTTTGGGTGGGGGGGAAAGCAAAAACGAGTGATATGCAGCAGAAATGAAGCACAAAAACCTTTATTCTACAAAGAAAAGTGTCGAAAAAAATAACACATATTTTGGTGCATCCTAACCTAACCTATTTTGTCAACTAACCAAAATGGCTTATTTTCTAAAATTCGTCCCTTCATTATTGAGAGGTGGCACTGGGTAATTATGGGGTTCATTATTATTGCCCTAGTGAAATTTATTATTTTATTTATATAAAGCCATATTCCAGTAATCCCCATGACTAAAATAATACCTATTAATATTACTATGTTAAAATTCATTGAAACTGTATACTATATTGTTAATGTAGTAATTAAGTGTCTTTAGCCTAAGTACTGTACAGTACTGCATATGTATGTAATGTACAGTACTTTTGTTTGCCTAAACACAACTTACAAACAATTCGGATGGACATCTGGTACCTATCTCTTTTTTTGTAATAGGGGAGCGTCTGTACTTTCACCTCTAAGGTGGAAAAATAATCACAAAATTTAATAGGGACTAGAGGCTGCTATGCGAGGCAGCTTAGAGAGCAACAACAACAACAATTATCTCATTGCATTTATGTTTTAAGCAAATATTCCACAAATATCCTTTGAATTAGATTTAGATATTTTTAATTTATTATGCATTCCCGTTTCATTTCACAAACTGCCTTTACAGGTTCTTTGTCATATAATAAAAGTAGTTTTGGTTATATTAATATGTAAAATGTATCAAATATGTACATTCAGGTTTTTATTCTCTCATTGGGAGGATTGGAGTGTTTCATTAGTTACTAGTTTGGAGCAGGTGGATGCACAGTTGGAGATAGCAGAATGCCAAATGGGAAAAATGGTATTTTATTACTGGATTTCACATTACAAAGGGTACCTGCTTTTAGCCACGGGTTTGGGACTCATTGAGGCCCAAGTGGGATTCCAAGTCTAGAATAAACATCCTAATGGCATTTTAAGGTATTAAGGAATGATTTAATATCAAGTTTCCTGTGCTAAGTTGGCATAGCAAATGTTTAAGCTACATTTGTTTTATTTTATTTTTTTAATCAATTTGAGTATTGATTTGTTGACTATTAGAGGGTAATTTGGTATTCTGCAATATGAGAATGCAGTGCAATTTGTTTTGAGCTAGTTTTAAATCAAATGAGTCATAGTTTCACTTATGCATATCATATGTTAATTAATAGATAATATTGGGATAATTATGCAAGACTCTGTTGTAAAAACCAGTCAGTTATTGCTGACTATAGTCATAAATGTTTCTTTAAATCGCTCGGAAATTATAACATATTTACTGTGCATGACTAACCACTTGTGAGGCTGTGTTAATCTGAAAGAAGAATGTTTCATATGACTTTAAAATGCCAAGTATATCACTAATTTCATAAATCACGGGTATCACTGTTACATATAAAAACCATATTATGCTTATAAGTTTGTGAAATGACGTAAATTTAGAGTTGTTATTTACTTTATTCTAATCCAAAGGAACATGGGCCATGTTAGGTGATTAAATATTATGATATTAAAGAATAATGCTGAAGGCATTAGGATACAACTAGGACGGGTCTAGACAGTTCCGGGTTGAGTCTTCCTCGAGGACAGTTCTTTCCTTATGCCTACATCTACACTGAATATTCTGGCAAATTCATTACACATCTCTTGCTACTCCATTACATTTGACAAGTCACAACACTCCCTACATCTGTCTTTCTCTCTTTTTTCCTCATATTTGTTATTATTAATGGAAGGTCCACAGCTAATGGCCCTCAGTACCCGGCATAGAGGGGTGTGAAGAATCTCCGGGGATCGTGTTGACTCCACTATTGGCTTAAGGGCAGACACGCCTGGTGGTAGTAATGGTTCTGCCCTTAACCTTGCACCTCCCAATAGATCTGCTTCCTTCACTCTTCACTATTCTAACATTTGTGGGCTGAACTCTAGTCTTTCGTCTGTGGAATAGCACTTGGGTACTTTCCACCCTAACCTCCTCCTCATATCTGAAACCCAGCTGTCTATACATGCTTCCACTGACCCATTTCAAATCTCTCACTATAATCTGTATACTTGTTTTTGTTCCAAAGGTGGGGTCTGTGCCTACTGCAATATTAACACTCCTATTGCGAGGCTCATGGACCTTGAATCTCCTGACTTTGATGTTCTCTGGCTAAAAGTCTATCCTCCACTACCACTATTTTCCTTTGCTTCTGCTACTGTCTGTCCTTGTACCATGAGTCCTTGCTATCTTCTCACCCACATGCCGAAGTTCTCTACGTTGGAGACTTCAATGTACACCACAATTAGTGGCTTAATTCTTCTCACACTGATGTGGGAGGAAGGAGGCCCTTGCTTTCTCTATTACTCACTATCTGGAGCAAATTATCAAGCATCCTACTCGTGTACCTGATTGTCACGAACATGCAGCAAACACTCTTGACCTATTTCTTACTTCTAACCCTTCAAACTCCTCTTATTCTGTGCTTTCCCCTCTTGGTAATCTGACCACTCTATGACCTCAATCTCTTCCATTTTTGCTCCCCCTCCACCAATCCCTCCTACTTAGCGCCGCCTTTGGCACTTTGAGTGTACCCAATATGATAATTTGCGTAACTTCCTCTTTGACTTCCCTTGGGATGACTACTGCCTTTGGTCCCGCAACCCTGATCAGGTAGCTCTGAAAGTTGCTGAGATCATGACCACGGGAATGGAGGCGTACATCCCCTCTTCTACAAAAACTTTCTCTCTCCCTAAATCTTGGTTTGACCGTGCCTGCTTCATGGCTATCCAGGCCAGGAATCGGGCACACCGATCTTACCAAGCCTCTCCTTCCAATTAAACTCGCTCTGCTTTTATTGTAGCTAGGAATTGCTGTACTGCTCAGATTCGGTCTATGGCTTCCTTTATAAGAAAGAAAGTTGATGACCTTAACTCCTCTCCCACTGATAAATGATTCTGGTTCTTAGCCAAAAACCTCTACAAAAACTTCAGTAACTCAAGCTTTTCACCATCTCATTCTTTCTGATGGTTCTATAGCTTACTTTCCCACTGATAGAGCCACTCCCTTTGGCTCTCATTTTTCTGCCAACTCTTTTACAAATGACCCCAGTGCACCTGTTCCTCAATATTTACCCCTCTCTAACCCTATGCCCTCCCTTATCCTTTCTTTACGCAAAGTTCATAAGGTTCTTCGCTCGCTAAAGACGAACAAGGCATCTGGTCCCGATGGTATCCCTGCAAGGTTCCTTAAGGAGTTTTCAGATGAACTGGTTCACGTGCTTTGCCATCTTTTTCGCCTCATTCTGTCAACCAGTATCTATCCTTCATCTTGGAAGCATGCTCTAGATCAACCTGTTCCTAAGAAGGGTGACCGCTCTATTCCTTCAAACTACCGACCTATTGCCCTAACTTCCTCTATTGCTAAAGTTTTCAAAACTTTGCTCAATGCTCACTTCTTGAAACCCCTTGATTCTAACTCTTATCTCCGATCACCAGTACGGCTTCCGCAAGGGAAGATCCTCCGGTGATCTCCTGTCCTATCTTACTCGTATATGGTCATTTTCTCTGAGGAACTATGGGAAATCCTTTGTCATCGACCTTGATATATCGTAAGGCTTTTGACAGAGTCTGGCACAAGGCTCTGTTTGCCAAACTCCCTGCCTATATCTTTACCCCTTTTTCTGTTCTCTGATTTCCAGTTTTCTAACTGACCGTTTTATATCTGTAGTTGTTTTTGGTGCGACATATAGCCCTTTCTCTATTACCAACGGTGTTCCACAGAGCTCTGTTCATTCACCTACTCTGTTCCTTCTCTTCATCAATGATCTTCTACAATCCCCATCTTCCTCTCTTCTTCATGCCTTTGCTGATGATTCTACCCTGCACTTTTCCTCTACTTTTTTCTTTTTTTTTCGCATGTTTGCATCTATTCTTTCTTTAATTTTACTTTTTATTTCATCGTTTATCCATGGTTGTTCCTTTCTGTTGTTACTATTACTCCATCTTTTATAAGCTTTCTTTAATTTTCTTTCTGCTACTTCCCGAATTGTTTTGTCCGTTTGTTCTCTCTCTTCGTATAATGTCTTCCATTTTATGTACAAATCTTTCTATTGCTTCTTTATCTTTTCTATAGTATGGTATCTTTTCCCTTTGTCAAAATTTGTATTTACTCCTCTTTCAGCTACGAACTTAGCTTGTAATAAATTGTGGTCAGATATATCTATCATCTCTTTATCTTCGTCTATATCCATTTCACTGTACCATTTATACATATGTTTATTTATCAATATGAAGTCTATCACACTTTTCTGATTTTGTCTTTCCCATGTATATAATCCTTTGCATTTATCTTCTCCATTTAGTAGTATCATTCCATATTCTGCCATCCATTCCAGAATCATTTCACCATTTTTATTTAATTTTTGATATCCTAAAAAGCCCAAGTGACCATTAAAGTCTTCTAAAACCATGTATGCTTCTTCTGAAATTCTTTCTATTATTCTATATCTTTTTCTTCTAATTTCTATATCTCTATCTCTGTCTTCTTTACTGTTCCCTACTGAAAAATAAACTAAAATAATTCGAAAATTCATATTATGCAACTTTGCTCTTGCATATAAAATGTCTTTGTCCTGATTCCAATTTTTCGATTTCTATATCCTTACTTTCTTTATATATCATTAGTTCTCCTCCTCTTTTGTTATTTATTTCTCTCAGAGCGTCGTCCGCGACTCTGAGGCGTCAGGTCGAGGGTTCGCGCCCCGTCACGGTCTGAGGTTAGCAAGGGCATGCACTCAGCGTAAGGATTACATCTGCCAAAACAAGTCCTTCGCAAGAAGGCGACCGTCCTAGCCCTTGGTAGAAAAGGGAGTCCGTGACGTAAAACCAGAATCGAATCGAGAGCGTCGAGTTTCATTAATCCTTTACTTAAACTAAATATATCTACTTTTTGTTGGGTTTCTGTTACACAAAAGAGGCCAAAATTACAATTATTTTTTTCATGTTAATCCTTGTATATTAATCAGATTTATATAAATATTAATTTCATTCTTCTTATCTATATTTTTGTTTCTTTTCAAAAATTTGCTTTACACAATTTACCCTTCTTAATGTGCCAACCCTGTTCATTATTATTTTTTTTTAATTGTTCTCTAACCATTTTATCATTTATCCTTTCTTTTGCATTTATATCTGGAACTATGAAAATGTTGCTAACTTTCTCCTTTGCACTTCTCCTTACGTTTTTGGCCTTGTCTATTATGGCCCATTTGACTTTTTGATTTCTCATCTTAATGAACAAAGATCTAGGCTTAATTGGCATTACATTCTCTCCATTTACACTAGTTTTTTTTTCTTTCTTAATCTTACTGTTTCAATTACCTGTGTGTTAGTCACCTTGGCTGCATTTTCGAAAATGTATTCACATTTCTGTTTATCTATATCATTTTTACCTGTTTATCAACTCCTTCACTTTCTCAAATTATATATAACCAAATTGTTTTGCCTTTTTATTTTCCAAACTTCTGATCTAATCTCCTTCCTAATATCTTCTGCTGACAATTCCAAAGAACCTCCTGTGTTATTTATTATTATATTTTTTTTAATTTGTGTTTCGATACTTAATATTCTATCCAGCATAAGGGCAAACTGTTACATCATATTATCAATTGCTTCTTTCAACTTCTTGTTCTCCGCTCTTAAATTTTAAAAAAATACAATAGCATTTTCTACAAAACCATTGAATTGCTTTATAACAATTTAAAGCTTTGTAATCTCTTCTAGATACGTTACCGCATCCTAAGTGGTACCCTACTCTTCACTTCCTTTCCGCAGTGTCCACAGTCGGTATCATCCTCAGAACTGCCACTATAATCACTATTATTTTTATCGATTTCTTCATTTTTCTTCGTCTTCCCCCTTGCTCTTCTTTCTTTTTTCTTTTCGTCACTCATTGCTTCTTATTTTAATCTATAAGGACAATAATTTCTGTTAATATTGTAAAACAATATTAACGGCTTCTTTCCATCTACATCCCTACTCTGGAACTCTCCTCCTCCTTCTGTCTTCCCAAATTCTTATGACCTATCTTCCTTCAAAAAGCAGATCTATCGTCATCTCAGAGCCTAATCCTCCATAGCTCTAGGTCCTCTATTTTTTCTGTCTGTTGTTTTCCTTTGTGTATCCTACCTCATCTCTGCCTTGTCCATAACCTTTGTCTTTTCCTTCGTTATGGTGTTTTTTAGTTCCCAGGCCTTTATTGATGAGGGCAGTTATTGTCTGTCCCGGTGTCACACACACACACACACACATGGCGCGGGAGAAAAAATGTAGGATTTTGATTATGGGAGACTTTAATCATAAAGAGATAGATTGGATAAATCTTGACCCACACAGTGGTGAGGACTCATTTGGGGCAAGATTCCTAGATTGCGTACAAGGGAATTTCCTACACCAACATGTAATGGAACCAACAAGAGCCAGGGGTGGGGATGAGCCATCACTACTTGATCTGGTGTTCACAGATAATGTGTTGGATATTGAAAATATTGAGTATGAACCACCAATTGGAAAGAGTGACCACTGTGTGTTGTTGATGGAGTATATCATTGAAGACATTCTTCCTGAGAGTAGAGGCACTGAGGACATGAGGAGGAACTATCCGAAAGGAGATTACATCAAAATGAATGAGCTTTTTGCAGTTATTGACTGGAGAACCTTATTTTACAACAAATCTGTACAAGAAATGTATGACATCTTTTGTGAGAAATATGGGAAGATAGTAGATTGCTGCATACCTGTCACCAAAGTAGGTGTAATTCATGCCAGAGAGAAATGGTTCGATAATGGGTGTAAAAGAGCTAAGGAGTGGAGAGACAAATGCTGGAAAAGGTATAGGAGGAGAAAAAACATAATTGCCTGGCAAACCTACAAAAGAGCAAGAAATGACTACCTAAGTAAAAGGAGAGAGGCAGAGAGAGATTATGAGAGGGACATCACCAGGAAGGCTAAAGAAAATCCCAAGCTTTTCCACAGCTTTATCAGAGGAAAACTGAAGGTAAAAGAACAGGTTTTAAGGCTAAAGAGAGCGGATGGAAGCATCACTGAGACGGACGAAGAGATCTGCAAAGAATTGAACAAGGAGTTTCAGTCAGTATTTACAGTAGAAAATACCCCACCCCCTCAGATTGCAGTGATAGAAGCTCAAGGGCCGGTATTAGAGAACATCAACCTTACAGCCACAGAGGTATGCAAGGCGCTGATGGATTTAGATGTTCATAAAGCTACAGGTCCTGATGACATATCCCCTCATGTGCTTAAAAAATGCGCAAACACAATATCAGTGGCACTAAGTATCATATTTAAGGAGTCACTGGAGTCGGGGGAGATTCCAAGATGCTGGAAACAAGCAAATGTGATACCTATCTTCAAAAAGGGAAGGAGGGATACGGCTCTGAACTATAGACCAGTTTCCTTGACCAGCATAGTTTGCAAAGTTATGGAGAAACTACTAAGGAAACATATCTCTCTTCACTTGGAATCCTTCAACTTTTTGTCAGTGAGGCAACATGGCTTCAGAGAAGGAAGATCAACAGTAACAAACTTATTAGAATTTTATGATGAGGTAAGCCAAATCTTACAGGAAAGAGAGGGCTGGGCAGATTGCATATTCCTAGACTTCCAGAAAGCGTTTGACACTGTTCCACATGAGAGACTTATTAGGAAGCTGCAATCAATGGCTAGAATAGGTGGAAATGTCTTGGAATGGATAAAAACTTACTTAGAAGGAAGGGAACAGAGGGTTAGAGTAAGACACTCAGTGTCTGAATGGAGAAGAGTTAGTAGTGGAGTTCCACAGGTTCAGTTTTAGGGCCACTTTTGTTCCTTGTATATGTAAATGACCTACCAGAGTCTGTAAATTCATTCATGAATATGTTTGCAGATGATGCAAAGATTGTGAAGAAAGTAAAAAACGAGAACAATGGTAGAGAACTTCAGGAGGATCTAAATAATCTGCATGAGTGGTCAGAAAAGTGGCTAATGAAATTCAATACCTCAAAATGTAAGGTAATGAGAATGGGTACAAGTGCAAGAAGGCCCAAGCTTGACTACTCGGTGGCTGGAGTACAACTTCAAGAGACAGAAAATGAGAGAGATCTAGGAGTAAACATACTGGCAGATTTGTCTCCAGAAATACATATAAATGGCATAGTAAGGGCAGCATATGCATTCTTATCAAATGTAAGGGTAGCCTTCAGGCACATGGACAAGGAAATGTTCAGAAATATTTATGTAACCTATGTGAGGCCAAAACTCGAATATGCAGCCCCCTTTTGGAATCCACACTTGAAAAAGCACATAGCTAAGCTTGAAAAAGTTCAAAGACATGCCACGAAACTGGTGCCAGAAATACGCAATCTCGGTTATGATGAGAGGCTGAGGGAATTAGACTTGCCATCACTCGAAGCTAGAAGAGTAAGGGGGGATATGGTGACAGTCTTTAAATTCCTTCATGGTTATGATAGAGTGGATAGGGATCGATATTTCGATATGGCTGGCTCTAGAACTAGAGGTCATA
Organism: Halocaridina rubra; assembly: GCA_037179515.1. Classification (NCBI taxonomy): domain Eukaryota; kingdom Metazoa; phylum Arthropoda; class Malacostraca; order Decapoda; family Atyidae; genus Halocaridina; species Halocaridina rubra. Next base: position 31,075 of record JAXCGZ010011841.1, read on the forward strand.
GTTTGAAGCTTCGTAAGAAAACTTGTTTGCAGGATGTAAGGAAATACTTTTTCAGTGTAAGAGTAGTTGATAATTGGAATTGGCTAAGCGAGGAGGTAGTTAATGCTATCTCAATCCATAGTTTTAAGGACAGGTATGATAAGTATCACTGTCTAAAAATGGAACCGATCAGGAAACGGGAAGATACGAGCTTTGGGCTCTTTCCCGTAAACACAATTAGGTAATCACAATTAGGTAATCACACACACACACACACAAAAAAATAGAAATGCTGGCATTTCAAGCTCATATAACTTAAATGAAGGGGTTTGTGGAATACCAAGAAATGACAAATTATTGCAACTTTTTTTTGGGGGGGTCCCTTAGTTTTTACATTTGTATTTGCCTGTACTTTTATGTGTGTACATGTTCTGTTACTTTTTACATTTTTAACTAAATTATTTGCTTTTCTATGTGCCTTTATAAGCAGAAGGAATTTCATTCTATGATTGATTTATTTTATTCATTATTAACTAAATATTATACTTAGTGGTGAGGGTGAAGAATTTCTTGTATTCCCTATTGTTGTTGTTGTTGTCGACGTTCACTATGCTGTCGGGCCATATAGCCCTGAGTCCTTAAGAAAGGCCATTGCCAATCCTGGGCTTTCCAACAGAGCTCTCAGGGAATGTATGTTGTATTGTTGTCTTATGTGCTCTCATATAGTGCAGTAGTCTATAATATGTTTGACTATTTGCAGTGATGTGTTACATCCTGGACGGGCATCGCTGATGGAGTCGTGCAACCTCTTCTGATAAATCAGAAGGGCTGGGTTGATGCCCACATTGCAGCTTGGCCGGGTGGACTCTTTGTCTTCTCATGAATTGGAGGATACGGATGATGGATGTCAGGAGGGTGTGCAAGCGACCATGTGTTGTTGTCGAGTGACTGGATGGAATGGCAAGTTACTGGGTATGGATATGTTTACAGAGGTAAATTTGGGGTGGGCAATGGTAAAGATGACGATGTTTTGCTTGATATGTGTGCTAGGTGTTCTTTTATTGTTCCTTGGTGTGTGGGTGTTCTACCATGATGTTTAGTGGCTTGACTTGGTTTGTGGAGGCTGCAGTGAGGATATGTGTGCTTTTTTTTATTTTAAGGACTGGTTTCTTAGTGTAAGTGCTCTGAAAGTGTTGTAGCTGTACAGCCTGTGATTATTTTCAGTGGTTTATTTTATATAGAGTGTGGAGTGTTGTGATGTGTTTTAGTGAGGTTTAGAAACCTAAGCAGGGCTGACATATTCCATCAATGAGTGTATATATTTTTCTTAAGCTGTTTTAGTGGTTTCTTTGTTGTGTCCAAAGGGTGTATGGGTAAGTGACCTGAAAGCATTGAACCTTGGTGTCAGTTTGCTTTTGATGTTTGTGATATGTTTTTTAAGTGACATTGTTGTATTGTATGTTATACCAAGGACTTTATCTGTGTGATTACCTAATTGTGATTACCTAATTGTGTTTATGGGAAAGAGCCCAAAGCTCGTATCTTCCCGTCTCCTCATCGGTTCCATTTTATACTTAGTCATACTTATCATACCTGTCCTTAAAACTATGGATTGAGATAGCATTAACTACCTCCTCGCTTAGCAAATTCCAATTATCAACTACTCTTACACTGAAAAAGTATTTCCTTACATCCTGCAAAGAAGTTTTCTTATGAAGCTTCAAACTATGACCTCTAGTTCTAGAGCCAGCCATATCAAAATATCGATCCCTATCCACTCTATCATAACCATGAAGGAATTTAAAGACTGTCACCATATCCCCCCTCACTCTTCTAGCTTCGAGTGATGGTAAGTCTAATTCCCTCAGCCTCTCATCATAACTGAGATTGCGTATTTCTGGCACCAGTTTCGTGGCATGTCTTTGAACTTTTTCAAGCTTAGCTATGTGCTTTTTCAAGTGCGGATTCCAAAAAGGGGGCTGCATATTCGAGTTTTGGCCTCACATAGGTTACAAATATTTATGAACATTTCCTTGTCCATGTGCCTGAAGGCTACCCTTACATTTGATAAGAATGCATATGCTGCCCTTACTATGCCATTTATATGTATTTCTGGAGACAAATCTGCCAGTATGTTTACTCCTAGATCTCTCTCATTTTCTGTCTCTTGAAGTTGTACTCCAGCCACCGAGTAGTCAAGCTTGGGCCTTCTTGCACTTGTACCCATTCTCATTACCTTACATTTTGAAGTATTGAATTTCATTAGCCACTTTTCTGACCACTCGTGCAGATTATTTAGATCCTCCTGAAGTTCTCTACCATTGTTCTCGTTTTTTACTTTCTTCACTATCTTTGCATCATCTGCAAACATATTCATGAATGAATTTACAGACTCTGGTAGGTCATTTACATATACAAGGAACAAAAGTGGCCCTAAAACTGAACCCTGTGGAACTCCACTACTAACTCTTCTCCATTCAGACACTGAGTGTCTTACTCTAACCCTCTGTTCCCTTCCTTCTAAGTAAGTTTTTATCCATTCCAAAACATTTCCACCTATTCTAGCCATTGATTGCAGCTTCCTAATAAGTCTCCCATGTGGAACAGTTCAAACGCTTTCTGGAAGTCTAGGAATATGCAATCTGCCCAGCCCTCTCTTTCCTGTAAGATTTGGCTTACCTCATCATAAAATTCTAATAAGTTTGTTACTGTTGATCTACCTTCTCTGAAGCCATGTTGCCTCACTGACAAAAAGTTGAAGGATTCCAAGTGAAGAGAGATATGTTTCCTTAGTAGTTTCTCCATAACTTTGCAAACTATGCTGGTCAAGGAAACTGGTCTATAGTTCAGAGCCGTATCCCTCCTTCCCTTTTTGAAGATAGGTATCACATTTGCTTGTTTCCAGCATCTTGGAATCTCCCCTGACTCCAGTGACTTTTTAAATATGATACTTAGTGCCACTGATATTGAGTTTGCGCATTTTTTAAGCACATGAGGGGATATGTCATCAGGACCTGTAGCTTTATGAACATCTAAATCCATCAGCGCTTTGCATACCTCTGTGGCTGTAAGGTTGATGTTCTCTAATACCGGCCCTTGTGTAAGTTTTTGTTGAAAGTGTTATTTGTAAGGCTATGTCGGGGATGGCATCAGTCATTGCATTTGTCTAATGTGACAATAAGTGTCCTACGGTGTGTCCTGGCTGAATTAATTTGTTAGGTCTGTAAGTAGGGTGTTTGTGGCACGTAATAGTCTGAAACGAGGTCATGATGGGGCTATAGGAATGAGAGGTGTAATTTGTTGCAGTATTAGTCGTTCAGTGACTTTACATAAGTGCAGAGTAGTGTAATGGGACTGTGAAGAGGGAAGTGTGGAGTTTTTGTTGGGTTTGGAGATTGTGATAATGACACTATACATCCTGATATTGGGTATTTTGGTGTGTGAGTAGCTGTAGTCTGATATGTCAGTGAATGCTTGTAAGACTTTTTGTATTATCAGGAGCCACAGTCGAATGAGTGCTTGAGATTTTTGATCGTGTGCTTTGTAGTACATTGTTTCAATGCCACTCTCTTTGGCTCTCATTTTTCTGCCAACTCTTCCATAAACGATTCCAGCGCACCTGTTCCTCAATCATTACCCCTCTCTAACCCTATGCCCTCCCTTATCCTTTCTTCACGCAAAGTTCATAAGGTTCTTTGCTCGCTAAAGACGAACAAGGCATCAGGTCCCGATGGTATCCCTGCAAGGTTCCTTAAAGAGTTTGCAGATGAACTGTCTCCCGTGCTTTGCCGTCTTTTTCACCTCTTTCTGTCAACCAGTATCTATCCTTCATCTTGGAAGCATGTTCTAGTTCAACTTTAGCTCCTCTATTACTAAAGTTTTCGAAACTTTGCTCAATGCTCACGTCCTGAAACGCCTTGAATCTAACTCACTCATCTCCGATCACCAGTACAGCTTCCGCAAGGCAAGATCCACTGGTGACCTCCTGCCCTATCTTACTCATGTATTATCATCTTCTCTGAGGAACTATGAGGAATCCTTTGTCGTCGTCCTTGATATCTCTAAGGCTTTTGACAGAGTCTAGCACAAGGCTCTATTGGCCAAACTCCCTGCCTATGGCTCTACTCCTTCTTTCTGTTCTCTTATTTCCAGTTTTCTTTCTGACCGTTTATATCTGTTGTTGTTGATGGCGCGACATCTAGCCCTTTCTCTGTTAAAAGTGGTGTTCCACAGGGCTCTGTTCTTTCACCTACTCTGTTCCTTCTCTTCATCTCTGATCTTCTACAATCCCCATCTTCCTCTCTTCTTCATGCCTTTGCTGATGATTCTACCCTTTACTTCTCCTCTGCCTTTTCTTTACAATCTTCATCTGCTACTCGTAATCAGTCTCGTATCACTCTTTCGTCTACTCTCAACTCTGATTTGCAGAGGGTATCTGAGTTGGGCACTCAAAATTAAGTTAAATTCAATGCCTCCAAAACACAGTTTTTTGGCTATCTCTTTTATCTTTTCCTCCTGATAACCCTATTATCTTTGAAACTAACGAAATTTACCCTCTTAATTCTATCAACTTATTAGGAATCCATATAGCCTCTAACTTGTCTTGGAAGCATCACATAATCCAAATTTCTAAATATTTATCCAAAAAATTGGGAGTTTTGTTTTGTTTCCGTCATTACTTTTCCTCTTTACAGTTACTTAAAATTTATAAAGGTCTTATCCATCCCTGCTTAGAATACTGCTCACACATCTGGGATGCATCTTCTTATACTTATCTCCTTGATAGAATTGAATCCAAGGCAGTCAGACTCATTAATGATCCTTCTGTTACTTCTTCGCCGCAAGGTATCTTCCCTCTCTTTTCTATCACTACTACTTCCATCGCTGCTCTGATGAGTTGGCGAGTTGCATCCCTCCCCCACTGCCGGGGTCGTGTAACACTCGCCAAGCGGCCTAATTTCACAGGTACTGTGTGGAGATTTGTAGCTCGCGGATTGTTCGGTGCAGCGGCTGCTTCTTCCCATCTACCTCAGGACTCTGGAACTCTCTTTCTCCATTTGTCTTTCCTAATTCTTATGACCCATCATCCTTCAAAAGGCGGATCTATCGTCATCTCAGGGCCTAGTACTCCATATCTCTGGGTCCTCTGTACTTTGACTGTTTTTTCTGTCATGATCCCTTGTATGATATTACCTCATCTCCGCCTTGTCCTTAACCTTTTTCTTTTCCTTCATCTTGGTGTTTTCTTGTGTCTGGGCCTTCATTGATTAGGGCAGTTTTTGCTTTTCCCGTTGTCACTAATTAAAAAAATAAATCAAATTGACACTAAATAAACGGTTATCTTCAACTTTGAGCATGATAGTATTTTGCTTTTACTCTGGAGTAATTTTAGTAATGTGTAATACTGCTATTTTTCATATGCATTGCATGGTTTGCAAGTAGAATTTTATTTATTCCTTACTTAAGGGGCACAAGAATCTGTATGGTGCTATCACTAATGATATACTTCTGCTTTGTTCTGGGAAAATGTTTAGACATAATATAGAGGTTGGCAAATGTTAATGGGGACAGGATTTTAGTAGGTCATATGAGGAGAATAAAAAGAAGTTTTGGAAAGAAGTGAAGAGAGTAAGGAAGGGTGGATCGAGGATGGAAGAGACAGTGAAAAATGTGAATGGAAAGATGTTAAGAGGGAACAATGCAAGGAAAAGATGGGCTGAATATTTTGAGTGCTTGCTGAATGTTGAGGAAAATAGAGAGGCAGCTATAGTGGCAGTGTGGGGTGTTCAAGTGCCTATAATGGGAGATGAAAATGAGAGAGATTACAAGAGAGGAGATGAAAAGGGCATTGGATGAAACGAAAGCAGATAAAGCACATGGAATGGATGGTGTGAGAGCGGAGATATTGAAAGAAGGGGTTGTGACTGCATTGGAATGGTTAGTGAGAGTGTTTAATATATGCTTTATGTTGTCAATGGTGCCAGTGGGATGGGTGATTGCTTGTATAGTGCCCCTATACAAAGGTAAGGGAGATATGTATGATTGCAGTAATTTTAGGGGTATAAGTATGTTGAGTGTGGTAGGAAAAGTGTATGGTAGGATACTGATTAATAGGATTAGGAATATAACAGAAAATGTGATCGCGGAAGTGCAGAGTGGTTTTAGGAGACGTAGAGGTTGTACAGATCAGATATTAATAGTTAGGCAGTTATGTGAGAAATATTTAGTAAAAGGTAAGGATGTGTATTTTGCATTTCTGGATCTGGAGAAAGCGAATGATAGAGTTGATAGAGAGGTAAAGTGGAATGTTTTGAGGTTATATGGAATTGATGGTAGACTGTTACAAGCAGTGAAGAGTTTGTATGAGGGCAGTAGAGCTTGTGTTAGGGTAGGGAATGAAGTGAGTGAGTGGTTTCCAGTGAGTGTGGGACTGAGACAGGGATGTGTGATGTCACTATGGCTGTTCAGTTTGTATATTGATGGAGTCGTAAGAGAGGTGAATGAGCGAGTGCATGGTCGAGGTTTGAGAATATTAGATGGGGATGATGACAAGTGGGAGCTGAATCAGTTGCTGTTTGCAGATGATACTGTGGTGATGGCAGATTCAGAGGAAAAGCTGTGTCAGTTAGTGTCAGAATTAGGAATGGTGTGTGAGAGAAGGAAGTTGCGAGTGAATGTGGGAAAGTGTAAGGTCATGAGGTGAACAAGAAATGAGGATGGTGCTGGATTGAATGTTATGTTGAATGAAGAGACACTTGAGGAAGTTGATCAGTTTAAGTATTTAGGCTCGGTTATAGCTGCAGTTAGTGGAGTGGAAGCAGATGTGTGTTACAGAATGAATGAGGATGTAAAGTGTTGGGTGCACTGAAAGGAGTGATGAAGAATAGAGGGTTGGAAATGAATGTTAAGAAAGTTTTGTATGATAAAGTGGTTGTGCCAACTGTGATGTGATCAGAGTTATGGGGTATGAAAGTAAGTGAGAGACGGAAACTAAATGTGTTTGAGATGAAATGCTTGAGGAGTATGATTGGAGTAGCTCAGTTGGATAGGGTTAGGAATGAAGTGGTGAGAGCAAGAACGGGTGTGAGGAGAGAATTGGCAACCAGAGTAGATATGAATGTTCTGAGATGGTTTGGCCATGTGGAGAGGATGGATGATGAAAGACTGCTGAAAGAGGTGATGAATGCGAGAGTTGATGGGAGAATGTTAGAGGGAGGCCTAGGTTTGGATGGATGGATGGAGTAAGGAGAACCCTGAATGATAGGAGATGGATGTGAGGGAAGCAAGTGAGCGTGCTAGGACTAGGAATGACTGGTGAGCGATTGTGACGCAGCTCTGATGGGCATCTGCTGTTACCACGGAGCTGCATCTTACAGAGGTAGCCCTGTGGTAGGGGCAGTAGGGGAGTTGGCATATGAAGCAACACAGGTTGTGGAGGAGTCGGGAGGATGAGCTGTGGCACTCCAGCAGTGCCATCTGAACGATCGCTAGCTCCCTCGTCATTGCGCATAGAGCAAAGTAATCCCCTTAGTGTTTCTTTTGATGATGTTGGCTACCCCCCAAATTGGGGGAAACTGCCAAGGTAAATGGATGGATAGTTGGTCAGGAAGTTAAACACACGATCTTATCATGAAAATGGTAGTTTTTGTAGCAGTAGAGACAGTTTTAAATGTCTTTTAATACTGAAGTCTTTAAAATTTTACTACCTGTGGAGATAAATGTCATATGTGTTTGTGTTTAAAGAATGTATCAGATCCGATTGCCGTTGTAATGTATGGATGCCATTTCAGATAATGAAAGCAATATGAGAAAAGGACTCTCTTTTTCTCATTATTTACACAAGTGTTCATAGCAAAAAAAGAAAAAATTTAGAAAACTCACAATGTAGAGACAGTAAGTTTTTTCCCCACAGCTGCATACAAAGAATTCAAGGTTAAAGGTCTCTAATGAATAGCAGAGACAAGGGACAATGATATTACTACAGCCTGACTATAAACCTATCATATACATGGGGACCAAGCTCCCTTTCCTATCACATGGACCCAATGATCTCCAACCAATGACTGATTATGCAGGTAAGCCTATAGGAAACTGCAGACCCCCCCAATTCATTGCCCAATTTACTCATTAACAAAATGAGACTAGAGAAAGCAATTCCAACCCCAGGCCAGGATCTAACATGAGGCCGGTATATTACCAGTCACAAACACTGTGCTACAATTTTTGTCATAAAAAATTATTTGCATTCCAATGTACACAAGGTACATAAAACACATGTAAATTCCATATTGTTTGGTATATAAAGACACCATCGTGTTTCCTAGCAATGGTGAGTAAAGTTCATTGTATGTTTTATATTATTTTCATATACCGTACAAATACTGTACTGATAAAACTAAAATAGTTAAGGTAAAAATAATTCTACCTATAATGAATAAATGAGACATTAATCCAGTTTATTTCCAGAAGAATTGAACAATAATACATCTAGCAATTTATCAAGAGGTTATAATATTAAATTCGTGGAAAAAAATACTGTTCTCAAGAAAATATTTTGAAAAATGAAATCATCATGATGTAATCATACTATAGTATATATGCCTTACTCATAAAATAGTCCAAACAACAGCCCTCATAAATTTAAACTCTTTTGACAAACTAGAAGTTCAACAATCATCCAAGTCAAAATACTTCTCAACAATAATAAAACTAGAGTTCTTTGAGACATTCGACTTAAATTAACAGAAATTAACTATTCACTGATCCAGTTTCTGCCACATTTATACACAACACAACCAATTGTAAGCTGTCAAAAGGACTGGTTCATAATAATACTAAATATTATTTTCTTAACTGCTGATACAAATAACCACAAACTATGAATAAACTTTAAAAAAAAAAGTATTAGTCAACAAACCAAAAAGTTACTTATAAAATAGGCTAATGTATACTTTAACATATAAACTTTGATTAGCTCTAACCTAATGCATATTATATCTAAACCCATTTCCAATAAAACATAATTCTTATGCACTTAGGTAAACTACAAACAAACCATGGGAACAACAATGTACAAAAGGGGTATTGCTTTAAGTATAAAATCTAACTCCTTTTAAAACAACAACGAAGCTGTAATAACATCGTAGCACGAGATATAGAACGTTGACAGGAGTCTGGAGTTGCAACAAGATGACTGGTCGATGCCGTCATGGCGAGGCCATTTTAGTGCCATCCATTCTGTAAAGATAGGTTGGGTCGTGTTGAGTTAGGTCAAGTAGGGTCGGGTTGAGTCAGGTCAGGATGTGTTGTGTTGGTCCAGGCTGGGTCAGCTTTGGTTTGGTTCTCAAAATATACATATCTTGGTGCCAGAATATATGTCGCCAAATGGGTTTAGCGCCAAAAAGTACAAAACCCTCCAGCAGAATACTGCAAAAGATGATTTGTGAGATTGGATGCATAATGATTAACAAAAAGAGATGCAGGAGACAGATTTTGACTGCAGAAAATATACACATTATGGCTTTTAATTCTTGTTTCTGAAAGTGTTGTTCCATAGGTCACTGGCATGGTAAAGGACAGAGAAGCTCAACAAGTAACTGTAAATCTTCCATGCCACACCCAGACACCTTGACAAAAGTAGACATTCACCACAAACGTCACCACCAAAAACGGTTTTCAAGTTATGAAACAGTCTACAATATTGAGTGCAATGGGAGAATGGAAAATTAAAATAGCTGAAAAAACATTACAAATAATGATGAATAATGCAGAAATGAAGTAACATGAATCAATGTAAAGATTCTGGTATAGTCTTTTACAGTTCTTTATCTTTCTTGTTTTACATAAATGGACTGCAAATTTACAAAAAACTAAGTTTTTACAAGCTATATACTGTCGGTATGTTAAAGAGTATGTAATAGCTACACATAACTATATCTGGCAAAGAAAAAGCGAGTCACAGGCCTGATATAATCTCTGACAAAAGTCAGTTATTGAAAACTACATAAAGGAAAAGTTTTAGTTCTTGTAAGCAGATACTCAAAGGAAACTGTTTTTATCTTTAGACATAATTAAAACATTTTCTATTGATTTCTATCTTAAGACCAAATATTTTTAAAAATTTTCATGTCTACAATGAACAAAGCATTTAATAAATGACAAACGCAATTCTGCTTAACCAAAAAAAGTAGTGCTGTTAATTTGTAATGCTTATGAAGCTGCTTTTACATATACACTCACAAATTAGATTACCTAACCATGAAAGCATAGGCATCCATTACGTTTCCACCAAAATCAGCTGACTATAGATTGTCTTACCTTTTTGGACCCAATGTTGACAATTTCAAAACAAATCATAACTTCATAAGAAGTGAATAATATAGGTCTGCTATACACAATATTCATTATCGATAATCCCATCCAACTAAAGGTATAACATTACAAAGTAATATGCAGTTTTATATTGATAATGGAAATCTGCAGGAGAAAGCCTTCAGATCTGCTAATGTAATTTAACCCACATTAGTAATTCCTCTAATAACAATGATGCTAAAAATTTCTCCATATGCTTTACCAAGTCAATTTACTGGGTCTTCAGGTTGTATAGATAACAGAGGAATCAATTGTAAAAGGAAGAGTAAACAATCCGTAATATGGCATTAGTTTTAAAGAATTTGCAATGGAGCAGAGTTTAAGTTATAATTAGGAAGGTACGAAGTTCCGGTTGCATGGAGTTTCATTCCTCAATATTACAGGTGATTCACAACTGACCTCGTCATTGATTATCATGCTAATAATAATAAAAAAGGTGAATGTCTATGAGAAGGAGGCCTCAAAATATGCAGACTCAACACTTAGCATGAAGGCTCCTCTTAGGTATGGTGTAAAAAGTTAAGTGAAGGCAAAAATGATGCAAGTGCGAGACCTAAATTAAAACTGATTAACACTACGCATGTTGCTACAAACATGAAGTAATATTTAGTAGATGAAATATGCACAATGATTTAAGTACATCAACAATGTTTGGAACTCTGCTTTGCCAGGCACTAACTGATGCCTAAATCTAAGATTTTTAAAATTGGAAAAAATAGATATATCATAAACGTTATCTGAGAGTTTACTTAGTAGCATTACTACCGTATATTAATATCTATATGATAATGTGTAAAAGTTATAAAATGAATAAGTAAAAATGTTCTTAATAAGCTCTAAATGATGTGGCTGGTTTCTGCATTCAACAGAATTCTCAAAACAGTGTGTGTACAGTATTGTCCTGACATACACATAAGGTTCAAATCTGATCTAGCAGTCAGATAAAATATACAGCGCAATGTTTATATTCACTATATGAAACTTGAGGAAACAAATCTGATTCCAGAAAATTAACACTTACAAATGTTATCTCTCTTGACCATTTGTCTACACAATACTGTTCATGTTAGCGTCTACGCCAGCATTTCTCAACCGGTGCGCCCCAAGTTAATGAAAAAGTAATTTAAGATTTTTTTTTATATAAAAAAAATCTATTTTTAAAAAACTACGGATAGGCACGTGGCTCCCATGTCTGAGTCAAGTCTTTGTCATTTGATATTTTAAGCCGGATAATCATTTCATTAATCCTTAAAACGGAAGGGATACTTCTTTCCCTATTACTTTCCACTAGGGATTTAAATCAGTCATTATTCTCTGTGAGAAGCTGCTATAATGACATCTGAGTACAGGAATTGGCGGTAAACCTTTAACCTAAGTGCCGCGAGGGAAATCTTAAAAATCGAACAGAGATGCCCATTCATCAATTTTGAATTTCTATCAAAGAAAATCCTTCAATGGCTTGTAAAGCACTGAATATTTTATTGCAGTTCTCCACATCATACCTCTGTGAATTAGAATTTTCTGCATTTGCTAACTTTAAATGTAAAAATAAATCAAATATTAGATGTATTGATGAGGAAATGAGAGTATGCTCATCACATATAAGGCCTAATATTAAAAAAGTTGCCAAAGCACATCAAGCACAGGTCTCACATAAGCATACTTGATAAAATATATTGTAATGTCTCATAAGTACATGCTTATTGCAAGAGCCATTTTTGTAATTTTACTATTTTGCAATTTTATGGATAATTTTATCTTATTTATATATTAAGTGCACCTCAGAGTTTTATTTACTCTACAAGTGCACCCAGATTTAAAAAAAGGTTGAGAAACACTGGTCTACGCAATAATGTTCATGTTAGAGTCTATGCAATACTGATCATGTTAGTGTGTATGCAATATTGTTTATATTAAGTGTCACAGTAGAAAAAGTATTTGTTTTAAAAGAAGAAAAATTATGTAGCTAAATGGCAAGAACGTGATTACTAAGTATACAACAAAACGTCATAAAAATTCATAAGGTCAACTGCGATACAACCAGAATAAAGGAAAGTCATGCTACAAATACTCACTTAAAAGATCAGAAGTATATCATTCGAAGGAGACCAGTTTTAAAAACTAAAAACCGGTTTCTGATATTACTAACTGCAATGAAAACCTAAGGGTAGATAAACGTAATCAGTGATATTACATGACATCTTTTGATGTAGCTTTGATGCTGCAAATTAGTTGTGATGGTGTCTTATGTTGTTAGTATGCTTGGGAAAACCTTTGACCTGGCTCCCATGACACTTCCACAAGTGTCAGGGAAGGTGGGGCAATCAGGCCGTGGAGTGACAGTGCCATCAAGATTAACCTGAAGAGGATAGAGTAACATGTGTCGGGGAGTAGGGGCATCACCAGGTTCAATATATGCCCTGAGGGCTTCCTCAGCTAGCCAGCGAACATGTTGAACACATTCCAGAGAAGAGGGATCTTTATCAATAGGGGCAGCCGTTCCCATGTGCTCTGTCCAGAGGGCTTTCCGGAACATACTCACATCCCCAACAGCCAAGTTGCTTTCAGCAGCAACGTGCATGGGCTGATAAGCACCAACTGCAATTTCTGTATCACGATTGCCACTAAGAGAGCGGTCATTGATGTTAGCTGATCCAATAATAATATATTCGTCATCAAATATGGCCATTTTAGAGTGGACGTAGATCATCATACGGCGATTCTGAAATGCCAATGTCGTTGCAGGGTCTTCTGGAGGTACCAGTTCTGCAGGGACTGACTCTGGAGTTTCTTTATTTCCAAGACAGAGGAAAAGTAAATAGTCTTGAGGATGGGCTTCAATTCCGGCTTGCTTTATAGCTGCGGAAATGCGACTGTACATCATCTGCATTGTTCGGAGTTGCCAGTGAAGAATTTCTTGAGTTACCTGCAAAAATATATGAGTATTAGAAATGACATCTGAAATACAAATTGCAAGGTGAATGTTATGGAGGAGATACAGCTGTCATTGTCAAGGTACATATCTTCATCAGAAAATAATATCTGCATTTTGTTGCATGGAAAGGACTTGTGAAGTCTATAATTTTGAACATAAAACATAAAGTGTTTTATATGAGCATTACCCACTAAAACGTGTATATTACTTCTAAAAATATATCAACTACACGTGTGAATGTATAATAAAGTTAACATTTGAAAAACTAGTTGTTGTTGACGTTCCCTAGGCTGTCAAGCCATCTGCCCTGAAGACAAGCCATTATATATATAATGGTTTAACATAAGTTATTAACACTAGTATTGGTAAATCTTGCTTATCTAGTATATTACCTTTCCAACATAAAAAAAATCTATTCTTCAGTAAAACCAGTGTTATTTTTATCATTATCTCTAATGAGATATGAGATTCTTAATGAGCAATTACTTAAACAAATAATGATATAAACGAAGAGTAACGTAGCTTTGCATCTTAGAACTCCAGATGCAAACAATATAGACTACTCTATAAAGGGCATCCAGCCTTATTTTCACCAGTTCTAACTAGTTTGTGTCCACTCCTATTCGACAGGGGATAAATAGTGACATATAAAAGGGCAAAAAATTTAATATTCCATACGCTTTATTAGCCAAGTTATACTAACATAGTTTTGGGTAGTTTATTAACTCAATAAAAATTACATAAAACTATGCTAATAGGGCATGTTAATAGTACTATAAAACAAATCTATGACTAAAACATACTATTACAAAAATGTTATAACACATTGTAAAAATGAGATATCAAGTGGGACGAAGACCACTGAAGCATCAAGAATGGAGTACAATAGTGAATATCATAAAATACCAAGGTTTAGAGATATATCAAAGATAAAAAAAAAAAATAGAAAAATTGAAGACATCCTCATGAAAGCCCACCAGGCACCCAAGCAAGCCTACCCTACACACAATTAGATAGAAAACATGGGATTGAAAGATACAGAAAAGTGCAACCGAGTGTACCTTCAACCAAGAGCTCTCACATGCAAGGCTGTGGAAGACAATGGTACAAGATAATCATCAAAATGCTATTAGTTGAGGTGTAACTGTGATGACAAAAGCCTTAAGGCCTGAACTCCCGGTGAAAATGTGCTGTCGTATCAATAATTACAGTTTGAAGATATGATATCCATTACTTGACATCACTTCCAGACAAATGCTAAGAGTACATCTGCATTCATTCAGTGACATGACAAGGGCTCATGATCTTTTAATCTTGAATCCAACTGGTAGGTTAGAAAACCAGAATAGGACTAGTTTCAGAAGAAAACTTACTGTCACAAAGAAGCAACTGGAAATACATTAATTCCATTTATTTGACGAATGTAGAGAGAATATTATACCTCCATGGATCCTGTATTCGTATGCCACTAAAGGGGATATCCTGGGGCATATAAAAATATTATACGCCTTTTGTTTTTGCGTAAAAAAAGTAACTTTAGTCATGGATATGAATACATATTAACCTCTCTCTCTCTACAAAACAACTTATCTTGGAGGAATCTTATCCAAATTTCTAAATCTGCATCCAAAAATTTGGGGTTGTTTTGTTTTGCCATTACTTTCCCTCATTACAGTTACTTAAAATCTATAAAGGTCTCATCTGTCCCTGCTTAGAATACTGCTCACCCATCTGGGGTGCTTCTTCTTATACTTATCTCCTTGATAGGGTTAAATCTAAGGGAGTCAAACTCATTAATAATCCTTCTCTTACTTCTAATCTGGATTCTCTCTCTCTTTGCCGTAAGGTATCATCCCTTTCTCTTTTCTATTGCTACTACTTCCATCGCCGCTTTGATGAGTTGGTGAGTTGCATCCCTCCCGAGGCCACGTAACACTCGCCAAGCGCCCTCATCTCACAGGTACTGCATGGAGATTTGTAGCTCGTGGATTGGTCGGTGCAGCAACTGCCTTTTCCCCATCTACATCCAGACTAAGAAACTCTCTTCCTCCTTCTATCTTCCCTAATTCTTAGGACCTATCTTCCTTCAAAAAGCGTATCTATCGTCATCTCGGGGCATAATCCTCCATATCTTTAGGTCCTCTGTACTTTGACTACTTTTTTCTGTCTGTCGTTTTCCTTTAGGTATTATTACGTCATCTTTGCCTTGTCCTTAACCTTCTTCTTTTCCTTCGTCTTCGTCTTGGTGTTTTCTCTTGCCTGGGCCTTTATTGATGAGGCCAGTTTTTGCCTGTCCCAGTTTCACACTCATAAAAAAAAGTGATGAGAAAGGGAAAAGTGAAGAGAGTATAATAATGTCCTGGAACCTATGTTCTTTTAACACCATTATAAAATCTTGCTCAAATCCTTCCCGTTCTAAATTTCTTTCTAGCCCCAAAACAGAGATTGGGACAGATTAGGAGAGACAGGACATGATGAGACCTATTTACTTGGTTGTTTTGGACATGATGAGACCTATTTACTTGGTTGTTTTGTTACAGTTACAGCCAATATCTTTGAAATAAAAATCACTGCTATATAAAGAAGACAAATGCCCTAAAATATAATGAATCATTAAGACAGATTGTCACGCATACAGTATACCTGAAATATGAGTTTTCTATAAAGATTAATCAACACAATCGGAATAAGAGTAGAATTGACAATAGAGAAATGAAAGCTATATAAAATTACATGACAATTACAAGTGAAAAAGGTTTAGTAATATTAAAAAAAGTGCAAAAATGTGTGTTTAGTGAGATCTGAAGCACAAGGAAGGCTTCTATATTCTACTAATGAGCAATTACATTGCTTGCATTTCATGATAGTGGTTTTGTTGATTTCGAATATTGTAAGGCACTAAGTGTTGGTATTAGTTTAGTTTTAATGTTTTTGACAAGTTGCTTAAATGACACTGATATATCATATGTTATACTAAAAATTTTCAGTGTTTTTGTGTGTGTGCGTATGTCTGCTCTCGTGCATGATCGAGTGTGTGTGTATGTATGATGTTGTGCTGTCAGCTTGTAAGTAAAGTAAGTGTGGCGGGGCCTAATTTTACTCTGTTTGTTGGTAATTAGTCATGAAGTATCTTGAGGTAGGGCGGGAGGAGGTCTGAAGCTGTGTTAGCATATTGATGTGTAACTGGGGTGAGTGTGTTGTGGGCAGATCATGCCTGTATAGGGAAAAGAGTGTGAGTGATAAGACAGATCCTTGAGGGACTCCGCTTCCAAAATTTCTAGTGTTTGATGAATGATTAGCAATGATATATGTGTACACCTGCCTGGAAGGTAGTAGGTCAGCCAGCTTTCAGTGTTATTGTTCAAAATAACAAGGTAGTTAAAAATTGTTTCAACTACATTCTGTTTGGCTTAAAGCAAGATTTTAGTGAACATAAAAGGTATCTCTCTTAGAACTTTTCTTGTTGTAAAACAACGTATGGGAAGAACACGGGAAGGATTTCATGAAGTTCCATACTTCTTTGTTACATTTGTGTGCCACCTTACTACTTCAGCAAGGTGTAAGGTCATGTTTTGAGAAAAATTTAATAATGTACTGTACGTAGTAAAAGTTCTGAAATGGTAAACTAAATAACCAGGGATGAGCTAAAAATTAAGAAGCACTGGGATGTGGTATGCCAGAGTCATATATGCAAACTTTTAGTCACTGTCAACTTTGCTGAATATGCCACTATGTGTAAAGAAACTCACAACCACAACTTTTCCAATGCCTTCAAAAGTACAGAGATTAAAATGTTCATAAACGAACTCTTCAGGACCCTAAAGATGCAATTGTTCCTCACCATATTTTATTTTTGCAGCTTTGACAGCTGCATCAACAACAATGACACAAAACATGGCTTGCATTACCAATTAAAACATTAATGGCATTACTCAAAATGCATTTAAGGAAAGGCTATGCGAAAAATGTATTTGCATGCGATTGGTGATGCTGCCATAAAAGAGAAGCAAAATGACACAGTAAAATGAGTATGATTAGAGTTCTGAACATTACCTTATCAGCAGCTTTCCCTTCTGGAATCATAGGAATTAATATGTATGCCACAAAGCGTTCACCATCTCGGATTTTTTCTTCTATCTTTGTGGCAATTTCCAATGGCACAAGATTCCCAGCTTTAGCATCACGACACTCTGGCCACATGTGGCTGCTCCCCATGAAATACTGGTTTTCAACATATATGCAGCGATGAGCTCGTCTGATATTGTGAATGTAGGCACGGTGAAGACTGTTATCATAAGCTCTCCCTTTCTTCTTTGTTAGACCAACAGCAGCCTGCCAGTTAAACAGAGCAGAATCAGAGTTGATAGAGCGGAACACTTGAACATTCCATCGATCAGGAGCACAGGATGTATAATCCATGACGATTCCATCCATCTGTTGCAGAGGAACAATGGAATCCATGTGATCTGAAGCTTGTTTATGCCATCTCTCCAAGAAATTACCCAAAACATCATGAGCTGCAGGTCCTTCCACACGACTATGAATATCGTGCCATGGTTGACGTGGGCCACTAGCACTGGTCAATGTTGGAAACACCCTGTTACGAAAATCATTCTTGTGCTCCTTTATTAGAGTATGGAACAAAGGGTGCTCAGCTGAATCATATCTGCCTCCCGTTAAATCAAGACCACCGACATATGCAACCACTTTCCTCTGACCAGGCATCTCTTGAATGGGAGCATCTGCAATGACACACTTTTGATGGTGAGTGTAGCAGAGCATAGTGAAATGCATCTTAGTGGAAAACATGTCTTTTGAATGACGATCACGAGGTGCCAAAACCACAACCACTGGCGTTCCCTTGAAAAAGTTTGCAGTTTCTTCATCCTCAGTGCTCATTGTCCCAGTCTTCTTCAAATCATTTGATGTCAATTCATCCCACAGGAGAAGCCTAACCCGGACTCCTTCATATGCCTTCTGCTTTAGCAATTCTCCCAGGCTACGGTTGTCATCCCCTTCAGCGCGAAGAATTGATATTTTAGCACTAACGCTCCAACCACATACGTAGATAAACTGAGTAGCATCCATAATGGTTTCATATACATCTCTCCAAGTGCTCCGGGGCTGATAATGGTTCCCAAATGCATCGAATAATGGCAGAGGAAGTGATGGACAATGGGTGTCTTGGTAAAGTCTGACCTCATTATCCTGGCGTAAAGGAAACAAGCAATCAGGTACTTCATAGGAATGACTGACAGCATTTTTGGGATAGTAAGACATGGTGAGAGTAATTGTACCAGCTTTTTTATTTTTGTTTTCCCTTAGCAAGTCAAATGTCCCATTCACACCAGACTCCTGGGTAAGGACATTAACGGGGAAAGTAATGGAGCCTATTTGTTCCGAAGAGAGGAAATCCTTGTCTCGAACGGTGAATGTTATGGAAGCCACTTCGTGACAAATGTCAACTCTGAATGTTTCATCCCATACTGGATTTAGATTGTTGTCAATCACATGGGTCGTAGCAATTTTCCAAGGCTCTCCATCCACATCTTCTAAGGTCACAACAACGAAGGGATCTGAAACATCTTTCTTGCTCAAACTCAAGATGGAGCTATCTAAATTGGGAAGGTTACAGGCCCTTTCCAATTTCAAATCTAATATGCCATGTAGGAAAGCCATGTCTCCAAATGAGCTAATTGATTCCCCTGATGTTCCGTACTTACTTATCTTTCTTGAAACGCGGTCTTTAATCTCTGAAGCTTTAGTGTACGCTCTGTCTCCTAAAGTAAGATTAGGCTGTTCGTGAAAATGAAAAGTGGCCGTCACTTTCAAAAGTCCAGCTTGAAATCCTTTATTATTCACTAAAGTGAGTTCTGCATTATGTGGAACACTGTTATTGATGAACGTATGCACAGGCAAGAAACAATAGCCTATCACTTCCGACGACAATAAGTCTTTGTCCTTAACGGTAAATTTAAGTCCAGCTACGTCCTGGTTCAGATCTGTAGCTAGTTTGTAATACCACTTAGGATTGAGGCAATCATCTATGGTAAATGTCTTGCCTAGCTTATGCAGTCCTCCACTGCCTGCTTGCACCTCTACCACACAATATGGATCACTTTTGTCTTGTGGTCGCAAAACGTTCTGGTCGAGGTTGGGGAGGTTGATGGCCTCCACTACAACCACTTCCAGGTGGCCACACAGCACCACCATGATGCCTGGGCTATTCGGTGACCTCTTCCAGACATGGTGGCAGTAATGGTGAACCTCCACAGAGAGCACAACTAAGTGATAACCTTGGCCACCTGCAAATAAAAAATAATTTAATAATCTACTGAAATACACTACATAAAGGTATTATTAACTGCTTAACATTCATTTGCTATTTAGCCACCTGCAAATAAAAAAATAATTTAATAAATTAATAAAACAAACTACATAATTTAGTTCACTTGATATATTTCTACAACTCTAAGTGATAATGTAAATAACTTACTCATGATAACAGACTCTCAATGAAAAGTGAAGTTCCATATATACTTCATATCTTACTTCTTTTTGCAAAGATAATTTAATGAATTCATGTAAATATATTTCCCTCAGTATTCCTACAAAAAATGAAAAAATAACAGCATACCATAAAATGCGTAAATTATAAAAGAACAGAAGTATAACCAGAGATTTATGATTATCATTCTTCAATACAACAGCATCGGTTTGTGTCACAATTATTTTTCAGCACAATACTAGTACATTAGTTCAAAAAGGGATGAAAAAGAAAATAGCACCAATGAACATGAAATAAACCAAAGTTACAACTTTAATAAAACCTGACTTTAAATTTTACAACAGAAATGTATATTACATGAGTATGTAATATCAGAATGCCCTGTTCTTAGCAGTGGTGAGATATATATGAAGTCTACAACTAGTTAAATCAAAGATAGTTTTTTAGAGCATGCACGCGCGCGCACACACATTATATATATATATATATATAAATATATATATATATATATATATATATATATATATATATATATATATATATATATATATATATTATACAACCTACAATTAATCCCTACTATGGGGGTGCACACAGACTGGATAGAACAGGAGATTAAGACTGGCTGTCCTTCCTACCAACCTGCAGTGGGCTCAATCGCAGGTCTGTCACTTTCCGAGTCAAGTGCTCTAACCACTGTGCTACCGCGGTCCCCATATAAGGAACTGCACGTAACATATAAAAATCAGAAGTACCATTGCTAAAATAATGAAAGCACCCATGTTGACAGAATACAGGTAAATATTTATCAGCATAAGGATACGCATGTATACCTTATTACTCTTACCTGCCAGAGACTAGAAAATATCAAAACACATTCTGATACCAATAATCCCTACCTGTATACTAACATACAAATACAAAGTTTATGTCTGTAAGTTAAGCAGAATTCCTATTAGATTTATATTCAAAATATAAAAAGGATAAAGACTTACTATTTAAAAATTATACTAAATATTAATAACAATACAAAAGTTCTTTTAAAATAAACACATAATATGAAACAGGAGCAAAGATATAAAACATTCAGTGACAGACTGGACTTTCTTTTAATTCCAAAAATAATAAAATTAAGAAACCTTGTCAGTGATATCTTCGATGTTGCTAGTCCAGAGATGGTGAAAATACTCCTGAATGCTCAGAGACAAGAGTGGAACAGTTTCTTCATGAGGTAAAGTTTATGACTGGGCTTATGTAATGCTAAATGGTATCGTCCGCGACTCTGGGTCGGCAGGTCGAGGGTTAGCGCCCCGTCACGTACTGAGGTTAGTAAGGGCATACACTCAGGGTAACGATTACACATGCCAAAACAAGTCCTTCGCAAGAAGGCATCCATCCTAGCCCTTAGTAGAAAAGGGAGTTCGAGACGTAAAACCGAGTCAATTATATAATGAAATGCTGGCTGGCAGAACTAAGGAAAACCACTGCTAATATGAAAATGGAATCATGTTATAATATGGGGTGATAACAGGCAGGCTGGGACTGTCGAATTAAGGCTGGATGCCCTTCCTAACGCTCCACGGTGGGTTCAATTGGGGTCTGTCACTTTCTGAGTCGAATGCTCCAATCACTCTTCTACCACAGTCCCCAATCAAACTTTAAAGTTTAAAATTGAAAAAAAAAAATTCAAGACTACATTTTAGTACCCAATATGCATAAGAAAAAGCAATAAAGACAGACTATAAAACCAAAACACAAAAACAAACTCAAGTTTTTGATAAGGCTTGAAAAATAAAAAGGTTGGCTGCCAACTCAAAGGGATGACACCAGGGGGGCGAAATTAAAACTGATTCAAAATTAAGTGCTTAAGACCGATAAATATATATAAATTCCGATCACAGATCTAACATTTTAGTAACTGACTTGCATACGAGAGAGCAATGATCGTCAGTATTTTAATTGAAAACCATAAATATGGATCTTTGTTCAATACCAAAACCGTATTTTTTCTTCCTGTCAATACCAGATATTACTGAAATATTACAAATTGAATCCGTAGAGTTTATCTTTACATCGCCACGTGACTTTTTCAGACTATTTTTTAGCCACTAAAAGTTTTCATATGGTGGTGGACACAGACGGACTGAAGCTGCAGAATTAAGGCTGAATGCCGTTCCTAACGCCCGTCATGGGCTCGAACGCGCGTCCGTCACCTCCCGAGTGGAGCACTCTGCCACTCCGCTACGGCGGTCCCTTTATATGCCAACAACATATGGTGTTCCCCAGCGTTCACCCATCTAAGTACTGACCATACGGAATGGTGCTTAACTTTGATGATACGAAAAACAATATAATACAATCTTGGATTAGAGCGTTGAAGAAAAAAGTTAGCAGTAAATGGTGTTTGAAGCTAAATGAGTTGTTAATAATAATACAGTGATAATAATAATAATAATAATAATAATAATAATAATAATAATAATAATAATAATAATAATAATAATAATGTTCCTGCTTTACGTTACGGACTCCCTTTTCTACCAAGCGCTAGGACCGTTGCCTTCAAGCGAAGGACTTTTTTGGAAGATGTAATCCTTATCCTGAGTGCAAGCCCATGCTAACCTCAGATCGTGATGGGGTGCGAACCCTCGACATGACGCCTCAGAGTCGCGGACGCTACCGCTTGAGCCACGGTGACTACAATAATAATAATAATAATAATAAATACAAAAATAAATATGTCTTTTTTATCGGTAGCATTTTCCACGTTCATAGAAGTCATTATATTTTACTTTAACAATAATAACAATGATAATATAAAACTAAAAACAAGAATAACATTATAAAAATATCGCATACAA
Source organism: Halocaridina rubra (assembly GCA_037179515.1). NCBI lineage: Eukaryota > Metazoa > Arthropoda > Malacostraca > Decapoda > Atyidae > Halocaridina > Halocaridina rubra. The sequence goes on from JAXCGZ010011841.1 coordinate 53,729, forward strand.
ATGACCAGTTAAAACAAAATTGTTTCACAGAAAAAAAAACCTAATCTGGGCGTACCAGAAATTCTGGCTTAAGGATATAACGCGACTACGTTAACCGAGAGAGGGCCCAGGGCCAACTAAAATCACATCTATCTTTGATCTCTGTAAAAAGCACTGCTTCAAGAGCACATACGCATGCGCAGATGATAGAAAAATATTTTCTATCATTTCCTGATCACTTTTGAGCATCCGAGGTAATCCTGGGATAAGCACATGTCAGAGGGACAGTGCCAAATGGAAGCATGAATGTATGCATGTAGGTATGCAATATATATATATATAATATATATATATATATATATATATATATATATATATATATATATATATATATATATATATATATATATATATGACTGTATGAACGTATGCCTTCTTTTAATTATTATTGTTAATGGGTTTTTTCTTCTTCTTCTTCTTCTTCTCATTATTATTATTATTATTATTATTATTATTATCATTATTCTCATCCTTAGTAGCGAGAGAGAAACCATTCAGCATACTACTACTACTACGTCTACTACTACTACTACTACTACTACTACTACTACTAATAATAATAATAATAATAATAATAATAATAATAAAAATAATAATAATACAAACTGACCCCTATCATAAATATTACAATAATGAATCCTTTATGGCGTGAATAACAATAATAGCCCACATATTTTGCTGCCCTGAAAAACATGATTAAAACATGTAATAGAGCCAATGGTTAATATGATTAATAACATGATCATAAGTAGCTTCATAACAGTGTAATTAATTTCTCTCTCTCTCTCTCTCTCTCTCTCTCTCTCTCTCTCTCTCTCTCTCTCTCTCTCTCACACACACACACACACACACACACCCACACCTACCTCAATATCAGAATACCCTATGCCCCCATCTGGAGTATATCCGTCACCAATCACCCCTCATTAATGGGATGGGAGGAGACAGAAAATATTCATTACATTCAAATTATCATCTAAATGAAAAAAATACTGGACAGGGGAAAATAATAATAATAAAAATAACAATAATAATAATAATAATAATAATAATAATAATAATTTTCTTAATACGATTTTTTGGCCCAAACTTGTAAAAGAAGGTCTCAAAAAGATGCAGATGTACATAAGATTGCCCTACTTTAAAGATAATTTAAACTATTACACAAAAAAAGCAATTAACTACAAATTTTTACAGATACTACCCTCATATTAAACCATTCATTTGATTTTATAACAACCATAAACTTAAAAATTATGTAATCCATAAGGACAAGTTACCAGACTCGTTTTGTTCGATGGTAGTTTACCAATTTAACTGCCCCAAATGCCAACTAGCATATGTTGGCTCAACTAAGAAATGCGTATTAGTTAGATACCACGAACACCACGGGTCATCTTGTCGTACTGGAAAACTATTGTCAGCTCCAGTAAACTCAAGCATTCGAGAACACTGCTCTAATGTCTGTAAGTGTAATTTCAGTATAAATAATTTCAAAATAATATACAGACGAAAAAGCGAAAATGACATCAGGATAGCAGAGTCATTATTTATTTCAAAATCTAATCCTAAATTAAACAAAAATGGCTCATGTTGCACCTCAAAATTTTGTAAAACAGATTTTATTAGTGTGAAAGTTTTTTTTTTATATTCTACATACATTTAGATATATGTAAATTTCATCAATTTCTTTGTGTGAATGTGCTGTAAATTTAAATTTTACTTATTTACAACTATAATTGTGTTTGATTAGAGTAAATGTTCATGTATATATTCTTTTTCACTCTTTCATAGGTACATGATCATGAACACAGTGGATGTTTGAAACGTTGTTTTGTGATGTATTAAAAGGAGATTAAATAAATTAATGTTATAATAATAATAATAATAATAATAATAATAATAATAATAATAATAATAATAATAATGAGTGCACGGTAATTCAGAGGTAGAGCGCGAGAGATGGCAAGTGATGAGCATTACAAACGCAGATTCGATCCCGTCGTGGGGCGATAGGATGGGTATCCAACCATAACCCTCCCCTCATAGCTCCATCCTATCTGTGTATCTGTCCACCTCTATTCAAGTGGGGATTTAATGTGATGAAATGGTAAAAAAATAGAAAAATTGAAATTATAAAGCCCTGTCGTTCCATTGTTAAGTTGTAGACCAGTGGGTCCCAACACGGGTCGCACGCCCCAAAGGGAGGCAATTTCATTTTTAAGGGGGCCAAGTCGAGTGTGTTATTATCAGTGAAACTTTTCCTAGTGAGTCTGTGTGAGTGTGTTTAAGAGTTAATACATACCGTCTATATACAGTATGCATACATAAAAAAAAAATACATGTGTAATTGGTCCACAAGGTACTTTCCGCCTACCCACGCTCGGTTGTCTCCATCGACCGATGTCACAGAGGGATATCAGGATGCTTAGGTGGGGTATGAAAAAAAAAAGTTGGGAACCACTGGTCTAGGCATTGTAAGTTTTTCGTGCGTGCGCTAGTCAAAGCACATCCATAACTGGGTCTAGAGTAGTTCAATAATCAATAAGCTGACCATATTCAATTATAATAATCAATAAGTTGACCATATCTAATTACACTTATTGAGTGCTAACTAATCACTCCCAAATATCCATATCTTTTTCTCATCACATTTTAATATAATTCGTTGACATGTTATTTTGAACATACAGACAAACAAACAAACAAACAAGTAACCACACCCAAGAGCAAGAATGACAAAAATGATAACATTTTGATTTCCAGACTCGTACAATTTATCCAGAATTACCATACTTAATAAAGTTTCATGGCCAATTTTCAAACCTTGCAATAATAACTATAATTAACACCAAATTAAAAAAAAAACTAAATTTGATATTGAGTTAGTAAGATATATATATATATGTGTGTGTGTGTGTGTGTGTGTGTGTGTGTGTGTGTGTGTGTGTGTGTGTGTGTGTGTGTGTGTGTGTGTGTGTGTGTGTGTGTGTGTGTGTGTGTGTGTGTGTGTGTGTGTGTGTGTGTGTGTGTGTGTGTGTGTGTGTGTGTGTGTGTGTGTGTGTGTGTGTGTGTGTGTGTGTGTGTGAGACACTGAACTGTTACCATACAGTCTAATATGGTGGGAAAAGGTTCATTCAAGAAAATAACGTGAACAGTATTTAAAGTACTTATTAATTTCGTGACTTAATCTGTTCACCTTCTCGAAGTACAATACCAAGAAATATAATCAACAAACAAACCCCACGAACGGGCCCCTTCCAACCCCGACTGGTAATTATGATTTATCTCGCTTAGTTCGATTTAATTTCCCTTGGGGGACACGGTTTGGCTTGTTTACATATGTTCTTGTTTGTTGGCTGCTCTATTTCTTGGCAGTGTACTTTGAGAAGGTGACCAGATTAGGTCACAAAATTTATAAGTACTTTTAATATTTTTAACGTTTATTTCTTTAATGGGGTTTTTCCTACTCTCTCTCTCTCTCTCTCTCTCTCTCTCTCTCTCTCTCTCTCTCTCTCTCTCTCTCTCTCTCTCTCTCTCTCTCTCTCTCTCTCTCTCTCTCTCTATATATATATATATATATATATATATATATATATATATATATATATATATATATATATATATGCTTCGGTTTTACGTCACAGACTCCATTTTCTACCTATGGCTAGGAAGGTTGCCTTCTTGCGAGGGGACTTGTTTTGGCAGATGTAATCGTTATCCTGAGTGCATGCTCTTGCTAACCTCAGACCGTGACGGGGCGCGAACCCTCGACCTGACGCCTCAGCGTCGCGGACGCTATCTATCTATCTATCTATATATATATATATATATATATATATATATATATATATATATATATATATATATATATATATATATATATATATATAACATTGAAATGTGGTTTTTCACAAATGGGAAATATCGAAAATTACTCATTTCGGACGAACTTTTCGTGGTATGTCACTATTGCTCTCCATGAGAGGAAAGGTATTACTTGGCGCCGCCCTTTTAGCACTGCTGTTTTGCCGCTACTTGTTCAGCGCTTAACTGTTTTGCCACTGACCCTCTGGCACTAAGCTGTTTTGGCTAGGTTAGGTTAGATTAGCTTAGCGCCAAAAGGGCAACGCCAAAGCAGATCAGCGCCAAAAAGTACTCGACCCCCATGAGTGGAGAGCGACAGAGATCTGATTTGAGCTATAAGTCGATTAAGGCAGGATGCACATCCTAACGCCCCATAGCAGGGGTCGAACCCATGGCGTCAAAATGTGTCACTTCTCGATTGCGTGCTTTTCCATGCCGAGGGAAGGAACATTAAAATCAATCATTTTCACACAGAGAATTACATTTCATTGTCCAATTCAATTACAGACACCAATTTCACAATTATCAGAATATATATTTTCGCAACAAACTCGAATTATAAAAAAAATTACATGTAATTAACAGTATGTATATATATGTTCCGGTTTTACGTCACGGATTCCCTTTTCAACCAAGGGCTAGGACGGCTGCCTTCTTACAAAGGACTTGTTTTGGCAGATGTAATCGTTACCCTGAGTGCATGCCCTTGCTAACCTCAGACCGTGACGGGGTGCGAACCCTCGACCTGACACCTCAGAGTCGCGGACACTCTCGTTTGAGCCACGGTGACTACTAACAGTATAATATATATATATATATATATATATATATATATATATTATATATATATATATATATATATATATATATATATATATATATACATATATATATATATATATATATATATATATATATATTATATATATATATAAATAATGGTAGGGCCGCCGTAGCGCAGCTGTAGACTGCTTACCTTAGGGAAGCGACGGGTCCGCGTTCGAACCTAGAGCGGGGCGAAAGGAAGGGCATCCAGTCTTAATTCCCCAGGTTCAATTCATCGGTGCCCACCCCAAAATGAGGACTAATAGTGATACATAAAAAATCAACATGGCCAAAATCCCTCTTATAAGGGGGTGGCCGAGTCAAGGACCACATACATTCATCTCATCTCCTTGTGTAAAAAGGTTTTCAAGATTTCCCTTAACACCACACTGGTTGGGTCATCCACAGCGTAAGTGGGCAAAGTTCTACCGTAGGCCTAATAGCTGTTGGATGTTGTGTTAATCCATTAATTAACAACCAACCGAAAAATAATATGGACGAGAATAATTACATTAATTAAGGAGACCTAATTAGCTTAATTTATATTAAAACGCACGAAAACTTAATTATCCTCATAAATTCTCATAATTTTCCATAAATTTATTATATTTAAAAACGTATTAATAACATCACCAGCGTGTGATATGATTAATTCCCTTCAGTGGGGGGGGGAGCTAGTTCAATTTGATGCCGATCCCAAGCTGGGATCATTGGTAAAGGATTGTGTGAGGATGGGATTCGGGCGAAAAAAAAAAAACTATATATCAAAGCTAAGTCTTGTCTCTACAGTGCCGGTTTCAAGCCCGGATCAGTGGTGAGGTTTGGTGTTAGGATGGGTTTCTGGTTATGAAAATGAGCCAATTACAATCCTAGCCTCCTCAGTGCAGGTCAAAAGCCCGAGTCAAAGGTGAAAATCTGATTCAGGAAGGGCATCTGACTGCATAACTGAGCAAAACCAACTAATCTCTCCAGTTTCGGTCCCAAGCCGGATCAAGGTATACAGTTTTGTCAGGAAGAGCACCTGGCTCTAAAAATTAGTCTCTTTAGTGCCGGTCCCAAACCCGGATAAGTGGAGATGGTTGGTGTTAATATGGGCATCAGAGTGTAAATATATGAGCCAAAACCATCACTAGTCTTGTTAGTGTCTGTTCCAAAACGGATCAACGGAAGAGGTTGATGTCAGGAAGGGCATAAGACTGCAACAATATGCACCAAAACCAACACTAATATCCTCAGCTTGGGGTTCAAGCCCTAATCAGAGGAGAGAGATGGTGTCAGGAAGGGCATCCGGCTGGAAAATATGGGCCAAAACCCATCCATAGTCAGCGACCATAAATGAGCAAGGACAAATACTGTTGAAGAAGAAGAAAAAAAAAACAAGAGCAAGAAGAAGAGAAGAGATCTGGCCAACAAATAGAGACAGCGCCATACTGACTCCCAACAGGAGTGCCTGAGAGACATACAGACCATGAAATTCGATACCAAAATCATGAATATTTTATCAAATGATTCAAGTCTGTTCAAAACACATCAGATTCTAGTACGAAAACACATTACATTAAAGAAAAGACCACAAGAGGCAGCAACATGGCAGCAAATAGTTTAGATAACCAAATGATCCAAATACTTATTATTTTTACTTAAAAATAATAGTTCATAAAATGAAAAGAACATCCAGTGTTAATATATCTGATGTATAT
>JAXCGZ010011842.1:5000-12500 GCA_037179515.1 Halocaridina rubra
CACATGAATGCAATATTCAGTAATGTTTTGCATATAAAATAAATAAGGATTATGGTAACTGATTTGTGAGTTATTTGCATATATTCTCTGCTTCGAGATTTGTCATTATAAAAGAAGGCTTACTAAGTAGGAATGTTTTTATATTACGGAGATGACAGATATTCAAATTCCTAACGGTTCTGTTCAACTTCTGATGAGTAATTTAGAGCGATATTTCCAAAGGTTTATTATAAATGACTCATGTATATAGATAGATTATAATACTGCAGTGCAGGTTAAACGGCTATACGTTGATAAGGGGAAGAAAAAAAAAAACAAAAACAGCATCCCGAGGCTAAAAGGAACATTAGCACCAGAGCTCGACTTATTCATTTAAGTGCATTTCAGTACTGCTGAAAAACCTTAACAGGCTACATTCTGTTAAGAGAATTTGGTATAAAATAAAAATATCCTGCTAAAGCCGGGTAGGGGGTAAACATTTTGAGTATCTGCTGTTTTTCTGTATACCTTTCTAAGTGTGGATCTCTCTCTCTCTCTCTCTCTCTCTCTCTCTCTCTCTCTCTCTCTCTCTCTCTCTCTCTCTCTCTCTCTCTCTCTCTCTCTCTCTCTCTCTCTATATATATATATATATATATATATATATATATATATATATATATATATATATATATATATATATATATATATATATATGTGTGTAGTCACCGTAGCTCAAGCGGTAGCGTCAGCGACTCCGAGGCGTCAGGTCGAGGGTTCGCGCCCCATCACGGTCTGAGGTTAGCCCGGGGCATGCACTCAGGGTAACGATTACATTTGCCAAAACAAGTCCTTCGCAAGAAACCAACCGTTCTATCCCTGGTAGAAAAGGGAGTCTGTGACGTAAACCCGAAACAGCATATATATATATATATATATATATATATATATATATATATATATATATATAGTATATATATATATATATATATATATATATATATATATATATATATTAATATATATATATATATATATATATATATATATATATATATATATATATATATATATATATATATATATATATATATATATATATATATATATATATATATATATATATATATATATATATATATATATATATATATATATATAATATATATATATATATATATATATATATATATATATATATATATATATATATATATATATATATATATATATATATGTATATATATATATATATATATATATATATATATATATATATATATATATATATATATATATATATATATATAGTATATATATATATATGTATATTGCAATGATTATTTCATTCCAAAGTGAACAACAGGTTTAGATTAGTTCATTGGAGAACAACGGTCATGACCGTTATGAGGGCAATTCCTTTGATAAAAATAATGACATTTAATATGCATAAATGTATATTGTACAACGTAAGAGCAGTGCGCAGGCTGAGAAATTAGTTCAACAGTCAGTGTTGGGGCTCGATCAGTGAAATCATACGTTTCTTGATGATGTAAGTCTTGTAAGTGTCTATTAATGCAGATCTGAATCATTCATCAAATAGCCTTTTTCATTACGCTAAATGCTGATTTCGACTGCAGTTGTAGCCTCTTTCTCTCTCTCTCTCTCTCTCTCTCTCTCTCTCTCTCTCTCTCTCTCTCTCTCTCTCTCTCTCTCTCTCTCTCTCTCTCTCTCTCTCTCTCTCTCTCTCTCTCTCTCTCTCTCTCTCTCTCTCACGTGCGAATGCAAATTAGGTCAGATCGGATTGGGTCATTTGTTTTAATGACATTATTCGCCATATTTTTATTGCAGCTCTGCATCCTCAGTGAAAGATTGCTTACTGCACTATGAAGTATCAGTATCTTTCATTGTAGTATTTATCCTTTATATGTTCACTCTCTTTTGTCACTCACAGTAAACATAATCTTCGGCATTCTTGGACATTATTATTATATATTTAAGTTTTATAATCATATTAGTCTTTATAGTCTTTTTTAGTTATTCTCGTTTTTTTTTTAGTCGTCTTTATATTTACACTCTCCATACTTGCCGATGATTGAACCTTAAACCTCTGGATTCATTTGGTAGAGACCGTGTAATTTTTTAGGAATTGTCTCTAGATTTAAGATCTAGAGCTCGATTCTCGACCAAGATGGGTGTCGGAATGCGTTTGGGTATCTTTTGGCAGCTGGGCATTTTATTTTCGTTGTTAGATTGCTTAAAGAGTATTTTAGCATGGTTTTCATTGTTGCATTAGCTTACTAGCTTTAAGGCGTTTGCAAAAATAATTTAGCAACACCTCTGTTATCCATTCTAAAACGAGTATTTATGCATTTACATTAATATAATTTTGGTAATAGTTCCCAAATAACATCCAATCGCTACCCACATTCCCCAACGCTTTAAGGTCATACAGTATTTTATATTGAACTTTTGCTTATATATTGATGGATGTGATTCTTGTTTATGACATATTTGTGTACACAGGCATGGTGAGATAATTTATGCTATTTATTTTCCTGATGATAATTATCAGTCTGTTTGTTGCCATTTCGTTTAAAAATAAGATATGTTACTTTCGTCAGTGAGTACTTCGTTACGTATGTAAGTTACATAAATATTTTCTTATATCAGTGTTATAGCCTTGCTTCAGTCCTAAAACGTAATGACTACTAAGAGCAAAGAAACTCTGTTCTCCTCTTTATATTATTACACCGTTCTTGATTCGGCAGTGATAAGTTTCAGTGAATTGTCACTACGCATTGTGCAATATGACATCATTGACACTTCAGTGACTAATATCCACTGCTGCTCTACACTCAGGGTCTTGTCAGGTATTATTGGGAGGTAGATGCGTTTTCATTCGTATCTTTTTTTCCTTATCCTCAGAACTATTATATATATATATATATATATATATATATATATATATATATATATATATATATATATATATATATATATATATATATATATATGATTGTGTTGTTTCTTTGTTAAGCAACACAGCGTCCGAATTTTATTTATTTATTTATTTATTTATTTATTTATTATTATTATTATTATTATTATTATTATTATTATTATTATTATTATTATTATTATTATTATTATTATTATTATTTGTTAGGCATATTGTTTACAAATTTTGGAGTTCATGAAGAATTGGAACTTGATTTTACACAAACTATTAAATTATAAAAAAAAAATTAATAAGAAAATAAAATAGCCCAACCTAACCTAACCGAACTGAAGAATTAGGATCTATAAAAGTTGCAGATCCCTATTCTTCCTGAGTTCCCAAATATTTTTTTTATTTAATCTTTGTGTTACATTTACCTCACACTAACTTTCATTCGAATTTTTTGCGATGGGTAATACAGCAATTTCCTGCTTTTATTTGGTGATGAGACTGATAAAAAGTAGGCTAACAACTGATCCGTGTTTAAGCATCAGGGGTCAGTTGCGTTTTTGTTCTAATATTTCCAGATTTTAAGGGACATAGCGAGGAAATATGAAAGATGTGGGGAAACTGAATTTACTCTCTATAACAAAGCCTAGTTGTTTCTTTGTATTTTTGTAACATGTATAATTCGCAGCCGGTAATAAGGTCACAAGTAAAAATTCACAGGTTAGGTTAAGTTCGGTTTGGTTAGGTTAGGTTGGACTTTTTCCTGTGATTTTTTCTGTGAATTTCTACCAGTGACAGTTTTACCTGGATTTGTATAAATATATAAGTATTCACAAAAAAAGAATTAGGACCACTGGAAGAGATGTTTAAATAACTATTTAAGGTTTTATCTAGACACTAACATTTCTTCAAATTAGTCACGTTTTGTTTAGTTTAGTGATATTGAGTAGATTCTGGACTCATAAAGGGTGGTATTAGATCTTGTTTATTATGCTCACGCGATTTACCAAATAACATCACAGAGCCACAATCCCCAACTCTCTTACCGCGTGTAACACCCGCACTCCTCTCACCGATTCATTCGTTGTTTGAGTTTAATCTTCCATGAGTGGCAAAAGGAGGCTTAAAGTCTTGAAGCTCTGTCAGTGATGGGAGATTATCCAATGTAAGTTGTCACAAGCATGTGATTATCCCAATGACTTTTGAAGCAGTCACACAGCTTGTGACTTGCTTGTTTGCCTTTTCAATTGACCTGAAAAGGTCGAGAGCAGTCTTTCTCATGTCAGGATGATTGACAAATCATATTAAAGTTTGTTGCTCATCTTTCTGCCTCTTCTTTTGGTTATATGTGCCGTCTGCTGTTTTTGCTTCATCTTTGCGTAAGGATATTTAGGCAGTCCTCATCTGATATAATCTATCCCGTAAGGATACTTGAGTTTTTTTTAATACTGAATATAACTACACTACTCCGAATAATAGTAAAGTATTCAGTGTTGTTCATGAGTCAGTTCTAAACATATATTTGAAAACATTCAAATCCCTAAGTATATTCATCACTCAATGTTATTCTGGAATTTTTCCTAGGAAAAGTAGTTTTCCAATAAGGAAAAAAAAAATTAAGTCAGCTATGGCATATTGACATTAAATTTATATTTAGATATTCTATATACTTTTTAAATCAGAAATTGAGAAGTACTCGTACATTTTCATCTGAAATAATCGAACGTCTACCGTCCGTGCTGCAGATCTCTCTCTCTCTCTCTCTCTCTCTCTCTCTCTCTCTCTCTCTCTCTCTCTCTCTCTCTCTCTCTCTCTCTCTCTCTCTCTCTCTCTCTCTCTCTCTCTCTCTCTCTCTCTCTCTCTCTCGTGATTTTACTCTACGTGGTAGGTTTTTATTTGCATCTTGAACAAATATTACAAGTTTGGTGTGATTCATGTACTGTGTTTGCATTCTTTTTTCACTCGTGTGTAAAAAGATGCATATTATCACAGTGTCAACCTAAGCGACTGCAGTTCATCTAAATTTTAGAAGTATTTTTACTTAGAGAGACTGTTCCTGGATGTTTTTTTTTTTATTGTGACACCAGGAAGGGTCTATTGTTATTATATATAAATCTATGTCAGTAGACTTAATTTTCAAGGTTAGGTTAGCTTTAGTGTACGGTTTGCATCGCCTGCACTAGTTTTATAGGCTTCTATATATATATATATATATATATATATATATATATATATATATATATAATATATATATAATATATATATATATATATATATATATATATATATATATTCCAAGTTTTCTTATTCTTACTTTTCCCTTAACTTTATCACATTTATAAGTCCTTAGCGAGAAGGTAAAGAGAGGCAAAAAGGCTATAGAGCGGTCGCAGTTTTGAGGACGAAAGGAACTTCTTTTTTTTTCACGGGATCACTTCCCATTTCTTTTTTTTTTCTTTTTTTTAATTGAGTCCCCGTGACAAAAGAAGAGCAGGAAGATTTATGGTCGTATTCAGGTAAAAGAAAAAAAATCATTCACAAACACGCACAAGATTATTCTTACGATGAAGTCCCTGTGCAAGAACGTTTTACCTTATGTAAAATATGTTCAGTGCTGACTTGTTCTTTGGCAAAGAGGTATTGATGCTATCCCGGAGTGATTTCTAAAGTATTTAGCGGTATGTATAGGATACTTTGGAATCGATGTTAGATGCTTCGTAAATGAAATAGGGTATGAAGTAAAGATAGCAAGTCCCAGCACATTAAACCTTTAAATTGTTTGGTTAGATTAGGTTGTTAGGTTAGATTAGATTAAAAACAAACAAACTTTATTTCCATTTCATTATACAATGGGTATTCGTCAGCCGGGGCAAGCCCCAACCCCCCACTGTGGTGTCCAACCACAGCAGTTCCTGCCAGTAAACAGCTTAAACTCTCGGTCTTGGACGGGAACCGATCTTTCGTCCTCGTGAATGCGAGGCCAGCGCGTTACCACTGTACTAGCCAGCAGGCTAGGTTAGGTTAGGTTAATGCTTAACTTAACCCATACTCACTTAACCCAACTTAACCACTTATGGTGTTATTTAATGTACTGGGTGTCGTCATCTTTACTTGATCCAAAATGGGACATGCCCTGGTCATTTATGCTTCATTGAAGATAGCGTCTGCTAATACCGGCGGCTCCTGATTCAGTATTTCCTCTTTATTCTTTTTGTGTGTGTGTGTGTGTGTGTGTGTGTGTGTGTGTGTGTGGTGTGTGTGTGTGTGTGTGTGTGTGTGTGTGTGTGTGTGTGTGTGTGTGTGTGTGTGTGTGTGTGTGTGTGTGTGTGTATTCAGAAATTTCGTCATGCGAGTTAAAATGAACAGAGAGAGAGAGAGAGAGAGAGAGACTAAACATTATGATTTTCTGTTGAACAATTAAGAAAAATAATATTTAGTAATCCACATTATACTAATATGAAAGAAAAAGAGTTTTTATAAATGCTGAATTATTTAAAATTAGTGTGATAAATGTAAGAAAACGAAATGGACTTTGAATAACTATATTACTCTTAGAATTTCACAATAGTGTATGTTAGTATTTCTTCATGAACATGAAAATTATGGAATGTTTGAATGTTTTAATGTTAGAAACAAAAAAAGCTGAAATTTTATCTTCACAAGCAGCATGAATATAATTTGATGTTTAATTCGAAGCTGCAAAATGCCTGCCTGTGTATCTACATGTCGGCATCATGAACTTGTAGGACGTTTATTCAGATAAACAGAGATAAATATATTCCTCTGTTAGACAGAAGTGTAGTAAATACCTTCTTCTTCTTCTTTTATTGTGTAGTTTAAACTGTGAACCGGCTGTCAAGATTATATCAAAAGAAGCAGACAAAAGGCACCGCGCGCGTTTTAGAAAATTTTCGCGGCATCTCTCGATGTGTCTTCAGCTCCGGCGAACAAGCAAACTTCGCTTCTTTTCTGTCCCTGTACATGTGATTCTAATGATAATGTAACTTCAGAGGTTATTTTTAGGATGAATTTGCTTTGTATTTAGCGATAGCTCATTGGGCAGGTATTTTTGTGGTTGCAGCTCGTCTAACATTGTTGGCAGTACATAGAATTATCACGAAGGATTTCATCTGGATTTTATTAACAGAGTTTATGATTTTACATATTTAGTAAATCGAAAATTATATTGAGGTTGAACATTTCAATTCTATTTTATTAAATTTAAAACCGAAAAGACTGTGTACACGATTATATATTATGGTTGAATACGTATCCTGTGAAATAAGGCCCGATATGGGAAAATGATGGTTAACAAGAAAAGAGAAGGGTCTTTCGAACTGATCTTATCAGAAGGCTCCAAACCCCACCAATAGATGTGCAACGCGATGCCTGGGACCCCAGATGGGATCAAAAAGAACCCCAAAATGGAATGATACACTACCCTGCCCTTTGATGTACAACCAGTGGGGTATTTTGTGGCCTCTGAATAACTTGTTTATAGAGCTTTTTTTTTTTTTCATGACAGCTTCAAAATTATGTCACACTATCTATGGTTCTGAATGACCAGTTTTAAG
>JAXCGZ010011842.1:25000-32500 GCA_037179515.1 Halocaridina rubra
ATTTATACTTACACTGTGTGTTCACGTTTATATGTCACTGTTAATCCCTCTTATGGAGGGGGACACAATGTGGTTTGGGAATTATGGCTAAATGCTCTTCCTAATTCCCTACGGTGGGCTCGAACGCGGGTCTGTCAACTCCCGAGTCGAGTATTCTAACCACTCTGATACCGTGGTCAAACATTAGGAATTACGCAAAATAATATATTTTCTTTTTATTTTACTGATAATTGAGACCTTAGCTTGGTATATTTTTTGATGCGTAAATTTTAATTATCTGTAAAATTAACAACAGTTGTTTGATCGCTACATATGTAATGCAAAACCGTGTCTGTTGCAACAATAGCTCATTATTGCACAATTACTTTTCATTTCCGACTTAGCATTTTCCATGACTTTTGAATGACCACAAAGACTCAGATATGATATGTATTTAATTTGCTTTAAAAACATTAGCAGCTGCTTGATCGCTATAAATGAATGTAAAACGGGTTCTTTGAGACAAAAGTCGAATAATTCCAAAATTTCTCTGCATCACAGATGTGTATGTTGTCAATTTTAGCTTTATCTCAAAACCTTAGAAATAATATTTATTTCAAAGTCTTTAAATACAACAGCGTCAGTTCGATCACGATGAATGCAATGGAAAATAGTCTCCTTTGAGACAAAATCGTTCAATCTCGTAATTTATTTTATTATCAGTATTTAAATATAACCTAACTGCGAAACCTCACTGTCTCGTAAATGGAATTTAATGGTCTTTAATAGCAGTATTAGCAGCTTCAAGTAATGCCAAACAAACAGTCACTTTGAGACAAAACTCGTATAATTCCACAATTTCTTTGATATCAAGATTTGTATTTTGTGTTGCTTTACGCGACCCCAGAGTCTCAAATATGATAGTTACTTGTCATTAAAAGCAACAATAATAGTTAATCATTATAAAGGTATAGTATCTTAGCTTTTTTAAGACAAAAATGATATGATGCTTGGGTTTCTTTTGACATCAAAATATACAATTTACCTAACTTTGAAACTTTGAAGTCGCGCATATAGTCACTACAGATTCACACCACAATATAGCTTGGATCATCCACAGGGGAAATAATTTATCATTTAAGTCATGAAAAATTGTCTTTTGGACAAAAATCGCATAAGAACTGAATTTATTTTGACATCCGAATATTACATATCTGCGAGACCTCAACGTCCTATTCATGGTAGCAAATTGTCTTATATAATAACACCATCGGTTTCATCTGTATGAGAGTAATGCAAAACAATCTCTTTGAGACAATCCCATAAATATTAGTTTGTTTTATATCAATCCATTTATTTTTCCATATTCTGCGTTACCTCTAAATCTCAGATATTTAATATGTTTATAAAAGCAACATTGTCCCTTTAATAATTATGAGGACTAATGCTAATATCTCTGAGAAAAAAAAATCGCATCAATCCACTATGTTTTCATCATCAGAATATTTTTTTTTTTTCAACTCTGTTTCAACACAAAGGCCCGATT
The DNA here is from genome assembly GCA_037179515.1 of Halocaridina rubra. Lineage (NCBI taxonomy): Eukaryota > Metazoa > Arthropoda > Malacostraca > Decapoda > Atyidae > Halocaridina > Halocaridina rubra. The sequence goes on from JAXCGZ010011842.1 coordinate 26,526, forward strand.
TCTTACACAGTGTAAACCTAGGATACAACATTGTTAGTTAGCTAGACACACACAAATGGATTTCATAAACGTATTTGACGCGGTTCTGTGTATGGCTAGGATCCCGCCATAGGAGACCATATTGTTAGTTAGTTAGACAGACACAAATGGATTTCATTAACGCATCTGACGCGGTTCTGTGTATGGCTAGGATCCCCCCATGGGGGGATCCTAGCCATACACAGAACCGCGTCAGATGCGTTTATGAAATCCATTTGGGTGTGTCTAGCTAAGTAACAATATGGTCTCCTATGGGGGGATGCTAGCCATACACAGAACCGCGTCAGATGCGTTTATGAAATCCATTTGCGTGTGTCTAGCTAACTAACAACATGGTATCCTAGGTTTACACTATTTAAGAAATCGGGCCAAAGCCACACGTATGGTATTGATACCACATGAGGAAGGTTAGACGAAATCCAGCTAATCTGGAATGGAAAGAGCGTGCTCTTAGCGAGATGATATTACGGGAGTCTTGTAAGGCACGGGATCGCACGCAATTATCCCTCCCTCCAACTACATATGGTCGTAAATAACTAACCGTTAGGAATGAGGCTGTATAGAGCTTAAATGAGCACGATTTATTACGACTTTCGTATGCAAGTTTTAGCTAACTGTTTCAACGGTTATGGCATAACGAAAGAGCTTGGGTTAATTATTCTCTTCTTTGATAGCTGGGAATCGTTGGAAACTAGTTGACTTACAGTTAAGTCACTCCGAAGCAACTTTTAGATGGTTAATGGCTTAATTACACTGTTCGGATTTTTATTATGCTAATAACTGTACAGGCTCAGTTTACATTTTGTATTTAATTTTCGTCTTATAATAAGTATTGATGATTATTGCTATAAATTAATTCATTCTGCAGTTTACAGGAAATAATTGTAAATAAGATGATGCACGGTTTACTTTTATCACCTAGGTGTTATTATTATTATTATTATTATTATTATTATTATTATTATTATTATTATTATTATTATTATTATTATTATTATTATTATTATTATTATTACTGTATGTTTGTTCCGGTTTTACTTCACGGACTCCCTTTTCTACCAAGGGCTAGGACGGTTGCCTTCCTTCGAAGGACTTGTTTTGGCCGATGTAATCCTTACTCTGAGTGCATGCTCTTGCTAACCTCAGACTATGACGGGGCGCGAACCCTCGACATGACGCCCCAGAGTCGCGGACGCTACCGCTTGAGCCACGGTGACTACTACTATTATTATTATTGTTATTATTATTATTATTATTATTATTATTATTATTATTATTATTATTATTATTATTATTATTATTATTATTATTATTATTATTATTATTATTATTATTAATAGTAATAGTAATAGTAGTAGTAGTAGTAGTAGTAGTAGTAGTAGTAGTAGTAGTAGTAGTAGTAGTAGTAGTATTGTTGTTGTTGTTGTGTTTGTTTGATTGTTTTTTTATGTATAAAATGAGCTTTGCTTTCTGTCTCCATTACTCTAAGACTGAACTCTCTCTCTCTCTCTCTCTCTCTCTCTCTCCTCTCTCTCTCTCTCTCTCTCTCTCTCTCTCTCTCTCTCTCTCTCTCTCTCTCTCTCAGCATCTTATTTTGATACTAATATATCTGTTGTAATGCTATATTTGTATTTCTTTTGTGTTACTTGTTTATTATGTCACTATAGGTTCTTAGGCTCATAGTATATCCTTAATCCATACACGGTGAGTACAGAAGTAGAGACATATTATTTTTTTTTATTTTCTCTATAATTGGTCAGGTATTACAGTTAGATCCATATATGTTCAGTATAGACTTTCGTAGTTTTAACTGTTTTTATTATAATTTTTGTCTCTTGCGGTGAGATCATAACATATGCTCTATTTGAAACACTTATTTTGAGGAGATACTGCTAGTGTTGAATAGTTCTATAGTTTTATATTTAACGGAAATGGTGGTTATTTAACTTTTTTATTTTTATTTTAAATGTATTTGCGGTTTCCAGCATTGCGGTTTTATGTTGGCAGTCGGCAGTTGTGAAGCGACACAGGTTGTGGAAGAGCCGGGAGGATGGCCTGTGGCACTCCAGCAGTGCCATTTGAACAGTCACTAGCTCCCTCGTCATTGCCCATAGAGCAAAGTAATCCCCTTAGTGTTTTCTTTTTTTTGCTGTCGGCTTAACCCCCCCCCCAATTAAAGGGGGAAACAGCCAAGGTAGATAGATACAATTATGTTATTTACGAAACCAGCTAACAATGAGGGAGAGTTTTTATGTACAAGGGGATCATATTTTCCCTCCTTCCTTTGTAGATTAAAAACGTCTTTGACATTGATTAAAAAAATAAATTCAGTGTTAGATTTAAGTAGTCTATCTAAGCATAAATCCGACACACATTAGGTCATCGTCAAACGATATCGATAAGTTTTATAAAATTAAACAAAGATGTAATTTTCAGTTTACACTGGTTATTCTCACAGAAGCTTAAGCAATACAAGGATATAAAACATATGAGAATATTTCACTAGTAAAGTCATATCCAAATGTACGCTTGCAAGCAAACGAACTAACAAGCAATCAAGAAATCTATAAGTAAGAAGTAAACAGCACTAATTCTGCCTTCCCACAAATGATCAGAATATGCTTTGGGTATGAGAAAACGTGGGTAGGGAAACCGCAGTTGCCCAATGGTTTGAGTATTCGACTTGGGATATGACAGACTCTTGATCGAACGCACCACGGGGCGTTAGGTAGGGCAGACAATCTTAATTCCCTAGCTCACACCAGTTTGTCTCCTGCCGCATAATGGGGATTAATATTGAAACATAAAGCGGTAAAAAATGTGCATACATGGGTGCATAACTCAGTTTGAGAGAGAGAGAGAGAGAGAGAGAGAGAGAGAGAGAGAGAGAAAAAAAAAAAAAAAAAACTTTATTTCCATTTCAATACAATGGGTATTCGTCAGCCAGGGCAAGCCCCAACCCCCCACTGTGGTGTCCAACCACAGCAGTTCCTGCCAGTAAACAGCTTAAACTCTCGGTCTTGGACGGGAACCGATCTTTCGACCTCGTGAATGCGAAGCCAGCGCGTTACCACTGTACTAGCCAGAGAGAGAGATGTTCTCCTTTTGAACTGTGAGTATACATTTCTCAGCCAAACCACATTTCTCGCACTGTTATATGTATTCTCTCAGTATTATTTGTAATTACAGCAGGTTATTCACTTCTCTTCTTACAACTTTATTTTCTTGTCGCTGATTTCTTACTTTTTTGAGCTTCACTCGTCATCTCGACTTCATTTATATATATATATATATATATATATATATATATATATATATATATATATATATATATATATATATATATATATATATATATATATATATATATATATATATATAAAACATTGTTATAATAATAATAATAATAATAATAATAATAATAATAATAATAATAATAATAATAATAATAATAATAATAATAATAATAATAATAATAATAATAATAATAATAATAATAATAATAATAATAATAATAATAATTATAATAATAATAATAATAATAATAATAATAATAATAATAATAATAATAATAATAATAATAATAATAATAATAATAATAATAATAATAATAATAATAATAATAATAATAATAATTAATATTATTAAAAAGTGCAGTGCGACAACACATCTTTAAATGTCTTCAAATAATCTGCTTTCCTTGTTGGGAATCGAACCTAGGAACTCTAGACTAGAACTCCACAGCTTAGTCCACCGTACCACAGAGGTTGTAGTACAGTGGACTAAGTTGTGGAATTCTAGATTTCCCAGGTTCGATTCTCGACAAGGTAGGTAGATTATCTGAAGAAAATTATATTATTATTATTATTATTATTATTATTATTATTATTATTATTATTATTATTATTATTATTATTATTATTATTATTATTATTATTATTATTATTATTATTATTATTATTATTATTATTATTATCATTACTATTATTAATATTATCATTATTATTATTATTATTATTATTATTATTATTATTATTATTATTATTATTATTATTATTATTATTATTATTATTATTATTATTATTATTATTATTATTATTATTACTTACTTACTTACTATTTCATCTTTTCGTTTCATCCCTTGCCATCATCTTTACCTTCATTTTTATCTCGCATTTCTTTCACACACCCATTCATTACCTGGTTATTTTTGCCTCTGAAGGAGCTTCTTCCTGTAGTTCTCCTGATGCACCCCCCACAACCACTCTTCCTTTTGACTAATATTAGAGAATTAATCCTTTCCATCTCTCAGTTTAATCGGTTCCTTGGATTGATATTATATTTTCTGGGGGTATCTAATGTGAGAGCTGAAGAGGAAATTATACGGTGAATGGTCTGGTTAGTTCCAATAATTGTTTTCTCTTTCTCTGTACTCTTAATTGGCAGCCTTGTTCAGTTTTATTTTAGTTAATGGTGGTTATTTTGTTATTTGTAATCAATTTCATTGGGTAGTTTTCTTTAATATGTACTAATAGTAGCCTGTAATTGATTTCCTCGGGTAACTTTGCTTTAAACACACCTATAGTTATTTTGTAATTTATTTCATGGGGCAACTTTTTTCTATGCATAATTATAGCTCTAAGTCATTTATTTTATCGGGTAGCTTTTTTTTATGATTAGTTTACTTTTTGATGATTATTTTCAATTAATTTAATCAGATAATTTTGTTACATACATACCAATAGTCATATGTAATTTATGCTTACTAAACAAACATACATTAATAGTATTTTAATTTTGAAGAAACAGATATCTCTTGGTATAATTATATTGGCAGAGATGTAATATTTATTAATTCTTACAAACGGATCAAGGTCACAAAATCATATTAACATATAATTCCTGTTATCATTTGCAGGCATTATGTATTAGTATTTGATTAATTACTGAGTGGTTTTTGGGTTACTCACATCAAGGCTTTAATATATCAACAGTTAATTTATTTTAGACACTTAGACTTCCAATATTATAATGGAAGTGGTGGAATTATATTTATTTTCTGCTCCTCTTACTAGAAGACCAGACTTCTAATCGATTATCATCTTCAGATAATCACATGAAGGGTTTTGTATATTACCAATAAATTCATTTTAAAGACACTTAGACTTTAGATTATATACTGGTCGTTGTGTAAATATGATTATTTCCTGCTAATTTTCCACGGAGATTAGACTACTAATAGGCTATATAATTTTCACTCGTAATGTTTAAATTAATCTGGTTTCTTTGCCTGTGTACATTAAGAAGAAGAAAAATTATAACAATGTGTAATTTGATGCCAGTATATATCTCCCCTAAATTTGAACAATTGATTATATTCAAATAAATTTAATGAATATTAGCGTGTGGAGTTATCTTTATGTGAAAATTGAGAGTAAAAGTTTTGAGCTGTAATGCACTCAATAGTACAGAAACCGAAAGGTATCCTAAGCTATGGATATCAAATCTATTGTTTGACGTTTTATACGTCACTGTGACTCTGCTTCTGTACTTATATTACAAATAAATCAGTTCAAGCTCTTTTTACATTATATTCTTTGCTAATATAAATCATTTAAAATATTCCAGAATCCTGCATTAATTCCCCAGCTCCAGCCTGTCCGTCCTCCCCCATTCGAATGGGGATTCATAGTGACACATAAAACGGCAAAAAACATATTCCGTATTCATAGCTTAGGATATCTTTCTGTTTCTATACCACTGAGTGCATTACAGCTCATAACTTTTACTCTGAACTTCGATAAAACATTTCCACAAGCATATATAAAGATACTGGCCACAGTCCTCCTTGTAAGAGGGTGTCCGAGCCATAGCAGAAACCATCATACCTCGATCACCCCTTTAGTTCCTTGGGAATAAGGGGCTGCCAAAATTGT
>JAXCGZ010011842.1:40000-42500 GCA_037179515.1 Halocaridina rubra
TTTATGTATGTAGGCAAAGAAAAATTCATTTAACTTATATTAATACACAAAATACCTCGCTACCTTACAACATAACCCTCCCCCCCCCCGACAGGACATGCTTGCATTGTAAATAGCGGACAGACAACGCCTGAGGGCAGACTGAAATAAGAGTAAGAAGCAATAGAAATAAGAGTTAATAGGAGTAACGAGGCTTAATAGGATTCCATTAGAGCGAATGAACGCAAACAAAACACGGCGAAGAGACGTTCAATTGCAATGCTAAATGGTCACTTAATTGACTTATTGTCCTTTTCCTGAGCACGAGAAATACGAGAGGTTTTTGTGGTTTATGGAAGAAGAAGAAGAAGAAGAAGAAGAAGAAGAAGAAGAAGAAGAAGAAGAAGAAGAAGAAGAAGAAGAAGAAGAAGAAGTATGAGGAAGGGTAGGGAAAAGATTATGAGGAGGAGGAGGAGGAGGATGAGGAGGAGGAGGAGGAGGAGGAGGAGGAGGAGGAGGAGGAGGAGGAGGAGGAGGAGGAGGAGGAGACTAAGAGTTCTTTGACATAGGCTCCTTATAATCCCCTTGGGAAATTGAGTCATAAAAAACGTGAAATTAAATAGTCATAAAGACGACGTGACGTTGGAGTCTAATTCAGATCTGAAGGGTCTTTGCTGATTGAAGGTGTGGTTTTGTGTGTGGTCGTGTGTGCTCGAGCATGCTTGCTTTTGTATGTGTGTGTGTCTATTTATATAGTTGCGTTTGTCTCGGCATCTACTGGCGCTTGTAGATAATTATATTTCATGGTCTTTTGATTACTTTTACTCTCTTCAAATATTAATTGTAATTTAGTGTTCAGGCTACCAGTGTTTTACTGATGTCTTAGAGATAATCGTGGCAGTCTAATTGAAGTTTGTAAATACTGGCCTAAGTACTTACAGCAACCCATGCACATTCTTGCCGCCAGTCACAAGATTCACTCACAATAATATTGAAGTGGCTTATATAATATATTTTCCATACCTGCATTTCATTGCTTTCTCTTCATGACGTAATTCTGGAAACTATGTATTTGTATCATCTACACTTCTTGTAGTATGAGAAGCAGTGGTTTCAGTGAGTCACAATCCCCATGAATTAAATGTTTTGTTGATAATATATAAAATTATTTGCTGTCATAAAACGTAAACAGAAGAAAAATAATCATGGAACCATGACTATTGTGTTTATGATTCCCACAGTAATCCAATAAAAACTTTTTTTGTTTTTTCCGGAGAAAATAATGATGTGGCGGTTTGTCTGTCAAGCCGGGCGTGATTTACCACATCAACTTCCGGCCTTATTATTTTACCGTTTGTTGTTCCAGTGATTATGAAATTAAGCTTATGGAACGTAGCATCTGCAGACCCCCTTCTGCTGTATGCAGTGTCAAGGTTGTAATATACTGGACTGATTATAAAGACTACGACATCCATCATCTTGGAGTTGCCATCTTTATATTCAGACCACGTTATAAAGTTCTAAGACTACTCCCCCCCCCCATTATACTTGTTTATTCTAATTAATATATCTGAAATTAAAATTGTCTACAATACAACCCTAACCTAACCTAACCTAACCTAAATCTTATTACTGGACAGTTCTCCTTATTGGAGAATCAATTTGACAATTGTCCGGGGCAGCTATCCTGGATCAAATGTTCAATGAGGCATTTGCTACAGGGAAATTGTCGTAGGGCAGTTGTCCGGGGGCAGGAGGCAGTTGTCTAAGTACCCATTATATAATAGTTAATTAGCAGATTATTCACATAGGGTATGTCTCAGTGCCACCCTGTATACTCCTTATATATTCTTGAATTACTTTAAGTATTTTCTTGAATTTTAATTACTTTGCTATTTTTTGTATTTTCTCTCTCATTTTGTATCTAACATTGTAAATTCGTCATCAAATATTATAGTTTTATTAAAAAACAAAGAAACATCGTATTCTCGTTTCTTTGCAGTTTTTCCAATGTTCATAATGGGTCGTTGCTTTTCAATAGGCTCTGGAAGAACAATGCTCGGGTTTGGCTCTAGGCTCTTCGGCTAGATGACCTCTCTGATACCAACCCTTTTCATTTATCCTGGATTGGGACCGGCGCCGAGTTGAGTTGGTTCATTCCTCCACTGGCTGGAGAAATAGGAAGAATTTTAATACCTCTTAAAATAGACAAATTAGATCATGACATGACTTCATCACATCATGTATTCGCGAATGTACTTACCTCAGAACCTTCATGGAAAAACAAAATCTTATTCATGTACCTTAATGCTATTTGCTTTACAAGACTTAGAGTAAAACACACACACACATACACACACACACACACACACACACACACACACACACACACACACACACACACACAACACTCACACACATACACACACACACACACACACACACACACCTCACACACATACACACACACACACACACACACACACACACACACACACACACACACACACACACACACACA
>JAXCGZ010011842.1:47500-60077 GCA_037179515.1 Halocaridina rubra
GCCGTTGAAATGAAAGGCTGTATTGTCCATTCACGTCATTCTAATGAGAGGCCTCGCAATGGATGGTAGAAAGACCTCTGACAGATCCTTGTGTATTTTGAGGCATTGATGGATCTCTGAGGGTCGATGCTTCTTCGAAGCCTTCTATTATATGCAGCTTCTAAATGGCGAGGAAGATGGAGCTTCTCCCTTCGACTAGCTTCTGGCGAAGGGAACCACTGGTAGCTGGGCCCTTTTTCCCCTTCGCTCTGACTGCGGTTGATAACCCGGTAGTTTCTTTGAATAAAAAAAAAAATTGTTAGTAGCATTCCGTAGTTCAAACTCAGGGATATTGGAAAAAGTTATGAGCAGTCGGAAATATAGAAGTAATTATATAAAATGAGTCTAGGATTATTAATCTCATTTAATCATATAATTAAATTTAACCAATAGAAAACTGAAGAATGTTAACCCAGCTTATACACAGTAGCGTTAGGGTTAGATATTTTATCTAGTATTTACCCTTATTTGTAGGTTTTACTGAAGTCGTGGCTGGATGCCTTTTCTAACTCGCGTTAGTTGCTTCCCGACTCTACCACTCAGCCACCGCAACACAATCCATAGAACTGAATATCTAAACTCTTAGTATTGTAAGGTTTGGAATGAAGAATCGCACTTTTATGATATAGGATACGATATTATAATTTAAATTTGGCATGATCATGCCAAATTTAAATTATAATATCGTTTCCTATATCATAAAAGTGCGATTCTTCATTCCAAACCTTACAATACTAAGAGTTTAGATATTCAGTTCTATAGATTGTGTTGCGGTGGCTGAGTGGTAGAATCGGGAAGCAACTAACGCGGGTTAGAAAAGGCATCCAGCCACAATCCCCCAGTTCTAACATGAATGTGTCCACCCTCTTTTGAATGGGGACTCACTGTGGCAGAAATATGGTTTTGATGGAAGTACTAATCATCTTCGTATAAATAATCGACTGTCTACCTCAACAGATAGATATAAATCCCAGCTTTGATTATTCCAAAGAATAGGGTATGTCAGCATGTGTGTATTGCGAAAACGCAAGTCTTGGCATCACATTTACTCGTAATGCTTCTAGTTTCTTAGTTTTTATCCTCAAATACCTACAACATCACATTAAATTATTCCGAATTTATATTTCATTCTAGTGAATAGGCTTTTCTGTCTATAATCGTATTTGAGACAAGTCTTTGTGAAAGATTTTCACAAAAACCTATACATTTAGCCCTGAGGATGTGTACAGCATTGACTGTTCCATAAAAATTTTTATTGCCCGAGAATCGAGAGTACCTTAAATCAACGATGAATGCTGTATCTCTGTTCCTGATATATCATTGTCTTTGTAATATGTGCAAATAAAACACATTACTGAAATGGAACTGACTCTGGATTTGATTCTCTTATATTTATTAGCGTAATTATTTATTAAGAGACAAGGAAGACTTTTTTTTCAACAACATCTGTATTATACATAAAAGTGTGAAGATATCAGGAAAAAAAATTAAATTTGGCAAAATAGCTGAAGTAAATGGGAATCCTTACTGCTTCAAATGTTACCCAATTTATGAAGAAAATTATTTGCAAATATTTATCTATACATATTATACTTACAGATTGATGTACTTGTAAGACGAGCAATGAAAGTCTTTTTTCTTTTTGCAGTAATAGATTTTCTTAATCACAACAGTCTTGTTTAAAGAATATGGTGTTTATTGATCTAATTCTCATAGAATTTCAATTATGGCATGTATTTAACACTTTATCTTAATTCGTACTTGTATGTTATATAACGCAATGACTAAAGTACCCGAATGGGAAAAGACAGATACGTGATCGAAACCACCTCTGGACATTATGAAGGGTAGCTAACCTTAATTCCCCAGCTCCAGTCTGCCTGTGCCCACCTCCCTAGAGGGGATTAATTAACATGACGCATAAAACGGCAAACAAACAATTTTTTTCGCCCATGTTACTTCATGTTATGACTGACATGTGAAATTAATAACTCTCAAACTACCTTTTGAAGATCACTTATTCCAGTTATTTGCCACAGGAGAACAAAAACGCATAATTATAAAAAAAACTACACAACCTTTGAAATTTTTTTTTACATTAAATGCATGCAACGTAAAACACAAAATTGAAACAGAAAAAAAAAAAAAAAAAAAAAAATATATATATATATATATATATATATATATATATATATATATATATATATATATATATATATATATATATATATATATATATATATATATATATATATATATATATATATATATATATATATATATATATATATATATATATATATATATATATATCAGCATATTAAATAAAATAGGAATGAGACATAGCATAGCAAAATTGAATTGCAACCGCAAGACATAGACTTTGGAATTAAATGAAAAAGATTAAGCAAAGCATTGGTGGAAACATCCGTTCTTAAAGGAGATAAAGGAAAAACTAGGATCAAAATAATAGAGGATAAAAATGAAGATAAAGTGAAAAAAGGAGAAGGAGGAGGAAGAGGAAGAGAGCGTGGGAGCCGGTATATGTGCAATGGCTCCAATCAGGCATATTATGATCAATTGACAATGGAGCAGAGAGGCTCAGTCGAATGAGAAGAGAGAGATGCAGAGACTCAAAAGAATAGGAAGTTCGTCCCTGAAAAGAAATAAATGATAAAGATGTGGGCGATTTGATATAGAGGAATCAAAGGGTATTTTTTCATAAAAGTTATTCTATTAAGATTCGTTGGCATAACGGGGACCGCTGTTGTTCAGTGATAAAGTGCGCGAGTCTGGAAGCGACTAACGCGGGTTCGAACCCACTGTCGCGAGTTACTAAGGGTATCCAGCCCTAATCTTCGAGCTCCAACATCCCTGTGTCCACCCTCATTCGAATGCGAACTAATTATGACCCAAAACGGTGCCTATATATGACTCACTGGCAGAGCGCCAGCTTTATTATGAGAAAATATAAAATATATTGATTTAATTGGTATATGTGATATGAAAACCCTTTAAATATATAGATTTCACAAGCGATAACATGACCAAATGTTTTATTCTCTCCTCTTGAGAGATGTAGGATGGGTATATTTGTTAGTAGCGAAGTCCGAGCTTGTGAAGTTTTTGTTTCATCTTTGACCACACTCATCTAACGTTGTGCTGAGTTAATAGGAACACCTCTCTTAGGTTGAGATTTTTTTCTCCTGGTATTCATGAAAAGTGCTTATTTGTCCATTGGTGTTCCCAACATTGCAGATATTGCGGACTCATCTATTTTATGTGAGATATTAATATAGTTTGCATCTTATTTTAAGAAAGTCTTCCTCTTTGACAACTCTAATAAGGAAATCTTTTCTCTTTTGCTCTCTCGATATTATGTGAGGAATCATTTTAAAGTGGATTCCTAGTTTTTGCTGATAAACTGCTTTCCGAAAATATATAGTTTTATCTCCTCTTTTTTTTTGTATGGGTAAAGTTCTATTTTTTGTATGTTAGAAAATGTGTATCAAATATAGACCATCGACTGTGATTAGTTCTTATCAGAATAATGTGTCTTGGATATATATTCATCGCTATAAGTTAAAAGATAATATACAGTGAAATGTTTTTCTAAAACATGCTTCTTAGGATTTGGGTAGAGATATCTGTCTCAGCCTTGGCAATGCTTCTGCATTAAATGAAGGGCAGATTTGACAGTTTATCAGGTATCTCTCATTTTTATACGGGATCGCTGCTCCGGATAAGTTATCTCCATCTGGTTCTGCTGTATTTTTCTGATGCAACCCTTATTAAATGAAGGGCAGATTTGACAGTTTATCAGGTATCTCTCATTTTTATACGGGATCGCTGCTCCGGATAAGTTATCTCCATCTGGTTCTGCTGTATTTTTCTGATGCAACCCTTATTAAATGAAGGGCAGATTTGACAGTTTATCAGGTATCTCTCATTTTTATACGGGATCGCTGCTCCGGATAAGTTATCTCCATCTGGTTCTGCTGTATTTTTCTGATGCAACCCTTATTAAATGAAGGGCAGATTTGACAGTTTATCAGGTATCTCTCATTTTTATACGGGATCGCTGCTCCGGATAAGTTATCTCCATCTGGTTCTGCTGTATTTTTCTGATGCAACCCTTATTAAATGAAGGGCAGATTTGACAGTTTATCAGGTATCTCTCATTTTTATACGGGATCGCTGCTCCGGATAAGTTATCTCCATCTGGTTCTGCTGTATTTTTCTGATGCAACCCTTATTAAATGAAGGGCAGATTTGACAGTTTATCAGGTATCTCTCATTTTTATACGGGATCGCTGCTCCGGATAAGTTATCTCCATCTGGTTCTGCTGTATTTTTCTGATGCAACCCTTATTAAATGAAGGGCAGATTTGACAGTTTATCAGGTATCTCTCATTTTTATACGGGATCGCTGCTCCGGATAAGTTATCTCCATCTGGTTCTGCTGTATTTTTCTGATGCAACCCTTATTAAATGAAGGGCAGATTTGACAGTTTATCAGGTATCTCTCATTTTTATTCGGGATCGCTGCTCCGGATAAGTTATCTCCATCTGGTTCTGCTGTATTTTTCTGATGCAACCCTTATTAAATGAAGGGCAGATTTGACAGTTTATCAGGTATCTCTCATTTTTATACGGGATCGCTGCTCCGGATAAGTTATCTCCATCTGGTTCTGCTGTATTTTTCTGATGCAACCCTTATTAAATGAAGGGCAGATTTGACAGTTTATCAGGTATCTCTCATTTTTATACGGGATCGCTGCTCCGGATAAGTTATCTCCATCTGGTTCTGCTGTATTTTTCTGATGCAACCCTTATTAAATGAAGGGCAGATTTGACAGTTTATCAGGTATCTCTCATTTTTATACGGGATCGCTGCTCCGGATAAGTTATCTCCATCTGGTTCTGCTGTATTTTTCTGATGCAACCCTTATTAAATGAAGGGCAGATTTGACAGTTTATCAGGTATCTCTCATTTTTATACGGGATCGCTGCTCCGGATAAGTTATCTCCATCTGGTTCTGCTGTATTTTTCTGATGCAACCCTTATTAAATGAAGGGCAGATTTGACAGTTTATCAGGTATCTCTCATTTTTATACGGGATCGCTGCTCCGGATAAGTTATCTCCATCTGGTTCTGCTGTATTTTTCTGATGCAACCCTTATTAAATGAAGGGCAGATTTGACAGTTTATCAGGTATCTCTCATTTTTATACGGGATCGCTGCTCCGGATAAGTTATCTCCATCTGGTTCTGCTGTATTTTTCTGATGCAACCCTTATTAAATGAAGGGCAGATTTGACAGTTTATCAGGTATCTCTCATTTTTATACGGGATCGCTGCTCCGGATAAGTTATCTCCATCTGGTTCTGCTGTATTTTTCTGATGCAACCCTTATTAAATGAAGGGCAGATTTGACAGTTTATCAGGTATCTCTCATTTTTATACGGGATCGCTGCTCCGGATAAGTTATCTCCATCTGGTTCTGCTGTATTTTTCTGATGCAACCCTTATTAAATGAAGGGCAGATTTGACAGTTTATCAGGTATCTCTCATTTTTATACGGGATCGCTGCTCCGGATAAGTTATCTCCATCTGGTTCTGCTGTATTTTTCTGATGCAACCCTTATTAAATGAAGGGCAGATTTGACAGTTTATCAGGTATCTCTCATTTTTATACGGGATCGCTGCTCCGGATAAGTTATCTCCATCTGGTTCTGCTGTATTTTTCTGATGCAACCCTTATTAAATGAAGGGCAGATTTGACAGTTTATCAGGTATCTCTCATTTTTATACGGGATCGCTGCTCCGGATAAGTTATCTCCATCTGGTTCTGCTGTATTTTTCTGATGCAACCCTTATTAAATGAAGGGCAGATTTGACAGTTTATCAGGTATCTCTCATTTTTATACGGGATCGCTGCTCCGGATAAGTTATCTCCATCTGGTTCTGCTGTATTTTTCTGATGCAACCCTTATTAAATGAAGGGCAGATTTGACAGTTTATCAGGTATCTCTCATTTTTATACGGGATCGCTGCTCCGGATAAGTTATCTCCATCTGGTTCTGCTGTATTTTTCTGATGCAACCCTTATTAAATGAAGGGCAGATTTGACAGTTTATCAGGTATCTCTCATTTTTATACGGGATCGCTGCTCCGGATAAGTTATCTCCATCTGGTTCTGCTGTATTTTTCTGATGCAACCCTTATTAAATGAAGGGCAGATTTGACAGTTTATCAGGTATCTCTCATTTTTATACGGGATCGCTGCTCCGGATAAGTTATCTCCATCTGGTTCTGCTGTATTTTTCTGATGCAACCCTTATTAAATGAAGGGCAGATTTGACAGTTTATCAGGTATCTCTCATTTTTATACGGGATCGCTGCTCCGGATAAGTTATCTCCATCTGGTTCTGCTGTATTTTTCTGATGCAACCCTTATTAAATGAAGGGCAGATTTGACAGTTTATCAGGTATCTCTCATTTTTATACGGGATCGCTGCTCCGGATAAGTTATCTCCATCTGGTTCTGCTGTATTTTTCTGATGCAACCCTTATTAAATGAAGGGCAGATTTGACAGTTTATCAGGTATCTCTCATTTTTATACGGGATCGCTGCTCCGGATAAGTTATCTCCATCTGGTTCTGCTGTATTTTTCTGATGCAACCCTTATTAAATGAAGGGCAGATTTGACAGTTTATCAGGTATCTCTCATTTTTATACGGGATCGCTGCTCCGGATAAGTTATCTCCATCTGGTTCTGCTGTATTTTTCTGATGCAACCCTTATTAAATGAAGGGCAGATTTGACAGTTTATCAGGTATCTCTCATTTTTATACGGGATCGCTGCTCCGGATAAGTTATCTCCATCTGGTTCTGCTGTATTTTTCTGATGCAACCCTTATTAAATGAAGGGCAGATTTGACAGTTTATCAGGTATCTCTCATTTTTATACGGGATCGCTGCTCCGGATAAGTTATCTCCATCTGGTTCTGCTGTATTTTTCTGATGCAACCCTTATTAAATGAAGGGCAGATTTGACAGTTTATCAGGTATCTCTCATTTTTATACGGGATCGCTGCTCCGGATAAGTTATCTCCATCTGGTTCTGCTGTATTTTTCTGATGCAACCCTTATTAAATGAAGGGCAGATTTGACAGTTTATCAGGTATCTCTCATTTTTATACGGGATCGCTGCTCCGGATAAGTTATCTCCATCTGGTTCTGCTGTATTTTTCTGATGCAACCCTTATTAAATGAAGGGCAGATTTGACAGTTTATCAGGTATCTCTCATTTTTATACGGGATCGCTGCTCCGGATAAGTTATCTCCATCTGGTTCTGCTGTATTTTTCTGATGCAACCCTTATTAAATGAAGGGCAGATTTGACAGTTTATCAGGTATCTCTCATTTTTATACGGGATCGCTGCTCCGGATAAGTTATCTCCATCTGGTTCTGCTGTATTTTTCTGATGCAACCCTTATTAAATGAAGGGCAGATTTGACAGTTTATCAGGTATCTCTCATTTTTATACGGGATCGCTGCTCCGGATAAGTTATCTCCATCTGGTTCTGCTGTATTTTTCTGATGCAACCCTTATTAAATGAAGGGCAGATTTGACAGTTTATCAGGTATCTCTCATTTTTATACGGGATCGCTGCTCCGGATAAGTTATCTCCATCTGGTTCTGCTGTATTTTTCTGATGCAACCCTTATTAAATGAAGGGCAGATTTGACAGTTTATCAGGTATCTCTCATTTTTATACGGGATCGCTGCTCCGGATAAGTTATCTCCATCTGGTTCTGCTGTATTTTTCTGATGCAACCCTTATTAAATGAAGGGCAGATTTGACAGTTTATCAGGTATCTCTCATTTTTATACGGGATCGCTGCTCCGGATAAGTTATCTCCATCTGGTTCTGCTGTATTTTTCTGATGCAACCCTTATTAAATGAAGGGCAGATTTGACAGTTTATCAGGTATCTCTCATTTTTATACGGGATCGCTGCTCCGGATAAGTTATCTCCATCTGGTTCTGCTGTATTTTTCTGATGCAACCCTTATTAAATGAAGGGCAGATTTGACAGTTTATCAGGTATCTCTCATTTTTATACGGGATCGCTGCTCCGGATAAGTTATCTCCATCTGGTTCTGCTGTATTTTTCTGATGCAACCCTTATTAAATGAAGGGCAGATTTGACAGTTTATCAGGTATCTCTCATTTTTATACGGGATCGCTGCTCCGGATAAGTTATCTCCATCTGGTTCTGCTGTATTTTTCTGATGCAACCCTTATTAAATGAAGGGCAGATTTGACAGTTTATCAGGTATCTCTCATTTTTATACGGGATCGCTGCTCCGGATAAGTTATCTCCATCTGGTTCTGCTGTATTTTTCTGATGCAACCCTTATTAAATGAAGGGCAGATTTGACAGTTTATCAGGTATCTCTCATTTTTATACGGGATCGCTGCTCC
The DNA here is from genome assembly GCA_037179515.1 of Halocaridina rubra. Classification (NCBI taxonomy): domain Eukaryota; kingdom Metazoa; phylum Arthropoda; class Malacostraca; order Decapoda; family Atyidae; genus Halocaridina; species Halocaridina rubra. The sequence goes on from JAXCGZ010011842.1 coordinate 56,036, forward strand.
GGATAAGTTATCTCCATCTGGTTCTGCTGTATTTTTCTGATGCAACCCTTATTAAATGAAGGGCAGATTTGACAGTTTATCAGGTATCTCTCATTTTTATACGGGATCGCTGCTCCGGATAAGTTATCTCCATCTGGTTCTGCTGTATTTTTCTGATGCAACCCTTATTAAATGAAGGGCAGATTTGACAGTTTATCAGGTATCTCTCATTTTTATACGGGATCGCTGCTCCGGATAAGTTATCTCCATCTGGTTCTGCTGTATTTTTCTGATGCAACCCTTATTAAATGAAGGGCAGATTTGACAGTTTATCAGGTATCTCTCATTTTTATACGGGATCGCTGCTCCGGATAAGTTATCTCCATCTGGTTCTGCTGTATTTTTCTGATGCAACCCTTATTAAATGAAGGGCAGATTTGACAGTTTATCAGGTATCTCTCATTTTTATACGGGATCGCTGCTCCGGATAAGTTATCTCCATCTGGTTCTGCTGTATTTTTCTGATGCAACCCTTATTAAATGAAGGGCAGATTTGACAGTTTATCAGGTATCTCTCATTTTTATACGGGATCGCTGCTCCGGATAAGTTATCTCCATCTGGTTCTGCTGTATTTTTCTGATGCAACCCTTATTAAATGAAGGGCAGATTTGACAGTTTATCAGGTATCTCTCATTTTTATACGGGATCGCTGCTCCGGATAAGTTATCTCCATCTGGTTCTGCTGTATTTTTCTGATGCAACCCTTATTAAATGAAGGGCAGATTTGACAGTTTATCAGGTATCTCTCATTTTTATACGGGATCGCTGCTCCGGATAAGTTATCTCCATCTGGTTCTGCTGTATTTTTCTGATGCAACCCTTATTAAATGAAGGGCAGATTTGACAGTTTATCAGGTATCTCTCATTTTTATACGGGATCGCTGCTCCGGATAAGTTATCTCCATCTGGTTCTGCTGTATTTTTCTGATGCAACCCTTATTAAATGAAGGGCAGATTTGACAGTTTATCAGGTATCTCTCATTTTTATACGGGATCGCTGCTCCGGATAAGTTATCTCCATCTGGTTCTGCTGTATTTTTCTGATGCAACCCTTATTAAATGAAGGGCAGATTTGACAGTTTATCAGGTATCTCTCATTTTTATACGGGATCGCTGCTCCGGATAAGTTATCTCCATCTGGTTCTGCTGTATTTTTCTGATGCAACCCTTATTAAATGAAGGGCAGATTTGACAGTTTATCAGGTATCTCTCATTTTTATACGGGATCGCTGCTCCGGATAAGTTATCTCCATCTGGTTCTGCTGTATTTTTCTGATGCAACCCTTATTAAATGAAGGGCAGATTTGACAGTTTATCAGGTATCTCTCATTTTTATACGGGATCGCTGCTCCGGATAAGTTATCTCCATCTGGTTCTGCTGTATTTTTCTGATGCAACCCTTATTAAATGAAGGGCAGATTTGACAGTTTATCAGGTATCTCTCATTTTTATACGGGATCGCTGCTCCGGATAAGTTATCTCCATCTGGTTCTGCTGTATTTTTCTGATGCAACCCTTATTAAATGAAGGGCAGATTTGACAGTTTATCAGGTATCTCTCATTTTTATACGGGATCGCTGCTCCGGATAAGTTATCTCCATCTGGTTCTGCTGTATTTTTCTGATGCAACCCTTATTAAATGAAGGGCAGATTTGACAGTTTATCAGGTATCTCTCATTTTTATACGGGATCGCTGCTCCGGATAAGTTATCTCCATCTGGTTCTGCTGTATTTTTCTGATGCAACCCTTATTAAATGAAGGGCAGATTTGACAGTTTATCAGGTATCTCTCATTTTTATACGGGATCGCTGCTCCGGATAAGTTATCTCCATCTGGTTCTGCTGTATTTTTCTGATGCAACCCTTATTAAATGAAGGGCAGATTTGACAGTTTATCAGGTATCTCTCATTTTTATACGGGATCGCTGCTCCGGATAAGTTATCTCCATCTGGTTCTGCTGTATTTTTCTGATGCAACCCTTATTAAATGAAGGGCAGATTTGACAGTTTATCAGGTATCTCTCATTTTTATACGGGATCGCTGCTCCGGATAAGTTATCTCCATCTGGTTCTGCTGTATTTTTCTGATGCAACCCTTATTAAATGAAGGGCAGATTTGACAGTTTATCAGGTATCTCTCATTTTTATACGGGATCGCTGCTCCGGATAAGTTATCTCCATCTGGTTCTGCTGTATTTTTCTGATGCAACCCTTATTAAATGAAGGGCAGATTTGACAGTTTATCAGGTATCTCTCATTTTTATACGGGATCGCTGCTCCGGATAAGTTATCTCCATCTGGTTCTGCTGTATTTTTCTGATGCAACCCTTATTAAATGAAGGGCAGATTTGACAGTTTATCAGGTATCTCTCATTTTTATACGGGATCGCTGCTCCGGATAAGTTATCTCCATCTGGTTCTGCTGTATTTTTCTGATGCAACCCTTATTAAATGAAGGGCAGATTTGACAGTTTATCAGGTATCTCTCATTTTTATACGGGATCGCTGCTCCGGATAAGTTATCTCCATCTGGTTCTGCTGTATTTTTCTGATGCAACCCTTATTAAATGAAGGGCAGATTTGACAGTTTATCAGGTATCTCTCATTTTTATACGGGATCGCTGCTCCGGATAAGTTATCTCCATCTGGTTCTGCTGTATTTTTCTGATGCAACCCTTATTAAATGAAGGGCAGATTTGACAGTTTATCAGGTATCTCTCATTTTTATACGGGATCGCTGCTCCGGATAAGTTATCTCCATCTGGTTCTGCTGTATTTTTCTGATGCAACCCTTATTAAATGAAGGGCAGATTTGACAGTTTATCAGGTATCTCTCATTTTTATACGGGATCGCTGCTCCGGATAAGTTATCTCCATCTGGTTCTGCTGTATTTTTCTGATGCAACCCTTATTAAATGAAGGGCAGATTTGACAGTTTATCAGGTATCTCTCATTTTTATACGGGATCGCTGCTCCGGATAAGTTATCTCCATCTGGTTCTGCTGTATTTTTCTGATGCAACCCTTATTAAATGAAGGGCAGATTTGACAGTTTATCAGGTATCTCTCATTTTTATACGGGATCGCTGCTCCGGATAAGTTATCTCCATCTGGTTCTGCTGTATTTTTCTGATGCAACCCTTATTAAATGAAGGGCAGATTTGACAGTTTATCAGGTATCTCTCATTTTTATACGGGATCGCTGCTCCGGATAAGTTATCTCCATCTGGTTCTGCTGTATTTTTCTGATGCAACCCTTATTAAATGAAGGGCAGATTTGACAGTTTATCAGGTATCTCTCATTTTTATACGGGATCGCTGCTCCGGATAAGTTATCTCCATCTGGTTCTGCTGTATTTTTCTGATGCAACCCTTATTAAATGAAGGGCAGATTTGACAGTTTATCAGGTATCTCTCATTTTTATACGGGATCGCTGCTCCGGATAAGTTATCTCCATCTGGTTCTGCTGTATTTTTCTGATGCAACCCTTATTAAATGAAGGGCAGATTTGACAGTTTATCAGGTATCTCTCATTTTTATACGGGATCGCTGCTCCGGATAAGTTATCTCCATCTGGTTCTGCTGTATTTTTCTGATGCAACCCTTATTAAATGAAGGGCAGATTTGACAGTTTATCAGGTATCTCTCATTTTTATACGGGATCGCTGCTCCGGATAAGTTATCTCCATCTGGTTCTGCTGTATTTTTCTGATGCAACCCTTATTAAATGAAGGGCAGATTTGACAGTTTATCAGGTATCTCTCATTTTTATACGGGATCGCTGCTCCGGATAAGTTATCTCCATCTGGTTCTGCTGTATTTTTCTGATGCAACCCTTATTAAATGAAGGGCAGATTTGACAGTTTATCAAGGGTATGCTCTCATTTTTATACGGGATCGCTGCTCCGGTAAGTTATCTCCATCTGGTTCTGCTGTATTTTTCTGATGCCAACCCTTATTAAATGAAGGGCAGATTTGACAGTTTATCAGGTATCTCTCATT